>PVJH01004379.1:0-126425 GCA_004026705.1 Nesogale talazaci
TCACCATCCCACTGCTTTGAACCTTTGATGAATTATAGCTTGTTATTACTTTCATATGTTACACCAACTGCTGTCTCCCTTCACCCATGTTTCTGTTGTTCATCTACCCTGAGGGTAGATATGGGGTTGTTTCACATCAATCATTTCAATTGGTCCCCCTTTCCCCCACTTCACTTCTCACCTTCCCCCTACCTTCGTGGTATCGATACTCTCATTATTGATTATCGATTATCTCATTATCCTGAGAGGTTTTTCTGTTTTGTATTCCATTTGTCGAGAGTTCTTACCTGTTTCCGTGTACATGCTCTGGTCTAGCCAGACTGGTGAGATAGAACGGGGATCATGATAGTGTGGGGGAGTGAGGGGAGCATTAAAGAACTAGAGGAATGTTGTGCGTTTCATTGATGCTATACTGCTCCATGGCTGGCTCATCCCTTCCTTGCGGCCTTTCTGTGAGGGGAATGTCCGATTGTCTACAGATGGGCTTTGGGTCTCCACTCTGACCCCCTCATTCACAATGATATGATTGCTTGCTTGGGATCGTCTGATACCTGATCCCGTTGACACCTTGTGATCACACAGGCTGGTGTGCTTCTTCCATGTGGAATTTGTTGCTTTCCTGCTAGGTGGCCACTTGTATACTGTGGCGGCCCTGTTTTGACTGGCATTTTTGGAAGGCACCCTGAGGAAATGAAGGAGCATTGGTGCACAGCAGATTAAGCAATGGCTACCACCCAGAAAGTGGTGGTTCAAACTCCTCCCATCCTGTCCTCCAAGAAGAAAGATGAGGCTCCCTGATCCCCGGCAGGTCTCCCTTTGGGAGCAGTTCTACTCTGTCCTCCAGGCCTGCTCCGCCTGGACTGCAGTGTTTTCACTTTGGGGAGGGGGTGAGTTGATGAGACTAAGACAGATGGATTAGACAGAGAACTTGTCTGTAGCCATCCATTCATTGCAAAGTCATGTCCAGACATGTTTTGTTAGGAATACGCCTGTGCATGTCTGAACTGGAATCCCCTTCTATCTCACCCTCTTTGGCCCTACAGGATCATACAGCCTGCTAAGCAGAGATTTCTTTGGGGATTTGGAAGCATCTTTGAAGGTTTGTGCTGCACTGAGTGAAAGGAGGTCCCGCTCTGCTCCATGTAAAAGCTGTATAGTTGTGATAACACATTGGTTGTCTTGGAGCCCTTTCTGAAGGGTGGGGACCTCCTCGTGTCTAAATAGAATTCTGCGCTGCAGGGTTTTCAAAGGCTGAGTTTTTTTCAGAAACAGGTCTTCATTAGGCCTGTCTTCGGAGACCCTTGGGGGCACTGGGACCCCCAACCTTGCCGTTGGCAGCATGAATCTTGTGCAGGCCAGGAAACTATGCAACGGGCGTACAAGTGGCAACCCTCTCCCGCGGCACTCTTCCCCTCCTGGAAATCTACAGGCGCATTTAGAAACATGTCCTTTAGTCTGTTACAGATCATAGCCTCTCATAAATGGGTCTGACATCTCTGCACACATTACTGATTTGGGGATGATGAGTGAGAATGGAGGCCATCTGTCATGCTCATTGCGGGGCTGTGATCCATGTTCTCACACGCAGATTATGCTTAGTGTGAAAGCGGGGGAGAGCCTGTATCAAGAGCTGAAAAATGGCATCAGTGTTGGAAATGACAGGTGTTCAGAGTCCAGGTCTGGGAATGGAATGCAACCGGAGTCCTGGTATCTGAGAGCATGTCCTCAAGGGGGAAGGAGAGCCTCCTCCCCACTGGGGCACGAGGCACCCAGCATACCAAAGGCCAGCTGGGGCATCTGTGGGGAGGGACAGGGAAGGGGCTTTGCCCAAAGATGTTTTCATCACTTCTCAGGCACAGGCAAAAGGTGGGAAAGACCAATGGGAAGGAAGTCACCAATTCAGAAGTGTCACCCTTGGGGTTTCAGGACCCAAGGGAAAGTTGGACCTTTCCCTGCCAGGGAGTGGTGGCAGGCTGGATGTTTGCCCAGCAGAGAAGTCTTCTCCTCCTCACTTCATCTTAGAATCAACCATCTCTTCTCTTTTTAAAGGGGATCGTTCTATGAGGTATGGGAAGAAAACTCGCCCATCTCTGTCCCAGAGAAGGGCATGTGTAACCAGTCTCCCCAATTGGATTACTTCTCCTCTTTGATTAGTTCAAAGATGACCCTGGGGCTCCCACCTGTACTTAGATGAAGCAGAAAGAAGCACTGTGTCTTCTCTGTGAGTACTAACTCTGAGGGTAGCCCAAGTTAAGAATCTTGTCACCACCTGTAGGGAAAAATCAACTGATGGCTGATAAGAATGATCTTGATGGTATTGGCTGAGCCCCTGGCTACAGTCTTATCTGATGACTGCACTTTTTTAGCTGTCTGTTCCATAGTCATTCACTTTTCCTCCCATTTTCTTCCATCTTAAGTTTTTGGAAATCAATTTCTGTCATGTGTAACCAAAATAAGCCCTGATTACTAGATCCCCTTATGTTGTCGTCCAGTCAGGTCTGGCCCCCAGCAACCTTATGCTCAACAGAAGGAGACATGCCTGGGCTGTGACATTCCTGCAAGTGTCCCCATGCTGAAGCCTGTTGTAGCTGCTCTCAGGCCTGTCCGATGGCTATCTAGAGGAGGACTTCACAAAGTTGTAGAAACAGAGTTTAAAAGATAATGGAACCCACCATAACAGTAGTTGTTACTTCCCAAGGTTGTTGTGATTAAATGAGACATAAAATGCTTAGAACAAGTTCTGGCACATGAGAAATGCCCAATAAATGCTAGATTATAGTGAGACTGAACTTTGTGGATATCCAAGAGTCCTTTTCCAGCCTACCTGTTTCTTTTCTATTATACCAAGGCAATTTAGTCTTTGGAGTGAGAGGTTGAGATGGAGCCACAGGAAGGAGACAGAGCTCAGTTAGGGATGAAATGTACATATAAAGGCTTTATTGGAGATAAGGAAGGACTTTTGGGAAGGGAAGGGACACCAGAGAAAGACAGATAGGAGCAACTTGAACTCCTGAGCGGTCCCGAGGCTGAAGATTTAGGCTAGGGAAGCTGCGCCTGGTGCTGGGATGGTGATATATATATATATATATATATATATATATATATATATATATATATATATATATATATAATTTGAGTTGAAGGCAGGTGGATTGTTCTCGGTGCTGCGGTTGCTAGGAAACAGTGCTGGGAGAGCAAGACTGTGTCCTACCCAGGTGGGGGGTATCTTGTTCTTGGAAAACAATACTAGGGAGGTATGTTCCATGAGTGAGGTAAGTTCTGGGGAGTGCTGAAGGCAGGTGCTTTGAAGTTTCAGGTGCTATGAAGCTTACAGGCCATCTGTCTTCTTGAGAGGCTGGCACAGAGGGTGCCTGGTCTGAACTCGGCCCAAACATGGAGTCAGGTGGAACTGGTTCATATTCTGCCTGCTCCACTTAATTAACTAAAGATTCAGTCAGAAGTACTTAATTCTCTGTGTCTCAATTTTCTCAGCTGTAAAATGGAGCAATAGTACCTTCCTTGTAAAGGGATAGTGAGAGAGATGATTTCAAGTTATGCAAGAGAAACCCACAGGAACAGTTCGACTCTGGGTTAGAGGGTCCCTAAGAGTCAGAACTGATCCGCTGGCAGTGAGTTTGACTTTGGAAAAGACATAAAGCAGGAGTTTAGTTATTATTCTTAATCAGTTCACAGAAGTGCAATGTGGCAATTCCCTTTGGAAAAGAATCCTAGAGGAAACAAATAAGTGTTATTTTAATGCATGGAATCCTAATTTAGGATCATCACCTAGTAGAGTTCTACTTTTCACCAAAGTACTTCTGGGAACCAACCAACCTCACTGCCATCGAGGGCCAACTCCTTCCTAGTGACCCTCCAGGACAGGGTAGAACTGCCCTGTGAGTTTCTGAGACTGTAATTCTTTGGAGGAGAGGAAAGTCCCATCTTCCTCCCCTTGTGGAAACAAGAAGGAAAAGTATCCTGAGGGTGGGAGTCTCCTGTGCAGAACTGTGTCTGAATTCGCAAGGGTTTCTGCACTCCAGTTTATGTTAAATTCAGACCTATTCAGTGTGATTGATTAAATCACCTGCCAGTTACATTAAGAAGTCCCGGTGGCAACGGCGAGAAGGCCTTGTGGTAGAGTGGTTACCCATTGGGCTACAATCCACAGAGTCAGCAGTTCAAAACCGCAAGTTGCTCCTTGGGAGAAAGATGGGTCCTTCTACTGCTGTCAGCAGTGACAGTCTCTGAAACCTCCAGGGGCAGTTTGACTCTGCGATATAAGGCTAGCATGACTCGGTTTGGATTTTGGTGGCAAAGTTGGGTAACTGATGTATTGCTGATCACAAGGCAGTGGTTCAAACTCACCTGGCACTCCTGCTTATTGAGTGATACATAACTGGTCAGACCACTAATCCCAGAATAGAGCCCACCCTCGCACCCATCACCAGGCTGGGAGAGGAAGACACTGGCAGAGAAGGGCTGACAAAACCAAACCAGCGCACACTAAGATTCTGGATAAGTCACCAGAGGAGGGAAGGACGTTTGACCCCAGAAAGTGAATTGCGTACGGTTGGTGTGTAGGAGTGCAATGACCACCTATTGAAACTGGACACCCCCCCCCCCAGTCTTTTAATATGATTGGGGTGAGCAGTAGGACCCAGGCCATTGCTGGAGCTGATGTGGAGTGGCCTGCACGGGCCCTCTGGCTTTCCTCCTGCATAAAAGCCACTAAGTGAGGAAGAAATTTGCTGCTGGGTGTTATTGTCTGCAGCAGAGTGCCCTGCGTGTTCACTTCATTGGTTCGCTGGTGAGCTGTGAGTGGGGGTGGGAGTGGCGAGAAAGCTCCGGTTTATTTGTGGGAGCAATTCCATAGCATTTATTCAGGAGACACAAGATTGGGGAAGCTGGGTGCTCCTGCAGCCTGGCTCATGAGGCCTTTCTCTTGCTCAAAGCTCTGCAGATGGTGAGAGCAAGAGAGCCATGGATAAAACGAGCGGGAAAGGGTTCTGAACTTCAAATGCATAACACACAGGAGGCTCAAAAAGAGAACGTTTCGTAAGTGGCAAATGAGTCCAGCGTTTAGGGAAAGAGATCAATATGTTTTAATGAAAAACTGCAAGTTAAGGGCCATCAAAACAATAACTGCTGCTAGCCAGTTCTTCGAAAGCTGGAATTCCAGGAGTTACTCCCTATGTAGTAGCTGCCTGTTTAACCAGCAGTTCCAAGCAGAGGCTCCTAATCTGATCTGGGAGACCAAACAGAAGACAGTGCCCAGCAAGTTTGTGATACAATAGAGACTCTTCTTTCCTTCTCTTTCTTTTTTTATCACCCCAGGCCTTGCAGCAACAATTACTTCAGTGATTGCCGTCTTGCTACCGCCATCCTATCTGAAGATGTTATCGTGGGGGGCTTGCAATAAGAATGTTGCTCCAACATCTTGTCTGACCTGCTTCTGCTTTTAGTATAGAAACACATGTACAGATGCTAAGAAAAATTTCCACTATGTTTTCCCCCCTCAGCTATATTAGGATAGTTGGGCTGAATTGCTCCTTGGAAGTGATTACAGCTTCTTTAGCTGGGGCAGGGTTGCTGTGGTTGTTGTCAGGTATCATCAGATGGGTGCCTGCTCACTGTGACACTGTGTACAGCCAGAGCAAACACTGCGCAGGCCTGCTGATCATCCTCACAATCATTATGTTTGAGCCCACTGTGGTTGCCACTGTGCTAATACACTTCCTCAAATGTTTTCCCCTTTTTCGCTGCTGCCTTTCCACTTTACCAAGTATGATGTCCTTTTCAAGGGATGAGGAGCCCTGTGTGGGTTATGGATTGGACTGTGCGGTCAGCAGTTCAAAACCAGCAGCTTCTCAGCAGGAGAAAGGCGAGATTCTACTCTTGTAAACTCTATCTAAGAAACACAAAGGAGCTCGTGTACCCTGTCCTATAGGGTCACTATGAGTCAAAATAGAAGCAGGGCAGTGAGTTTGGTTGGGTCTCTTCTGATACAAGACCATAGGAGCATTGTGGCTGTACTTCTTCCTAGACAGATGTTTGTTCTTTTGGCAGTTCATGGTACTTTCATTAAATATTCTTTGTCAGCATCATGATTTAAATGCATCAATTCTTCTTTGGTCATCCTTCTCCATTTTCCAACTTTCACATGCATGTGAAACAATAAGAGACACCAAGCCTTGGGTCAGGTTTACCTTAGTTCTTAGAGTGACACCCTTACTCTTCAACACTTAAAGCGCTCTCATGTAGCGTATTCACCCAATGCACCTGTCTTCTGATATGATCTCTTGACTGCAGAGTCCACGAGCAATGATTGTTGATTTACCCAAGAGAAAATCCTTTAGAACATCAATTTCTTCTCCATTTATAATGATGTTACCTCTGGGTCCACTTGTGAGGATCTTGGTTGTCTTTACATAGACTTGTACTTAATACCAAAGGCTGGAATCATTGAGCTTTATTTTCTTTCTTTATTTTTTGGGGGGCATCACTGCCCTCTGGTGGTTGTGGGAGCTACCCAGCCTTGCTCCTGGAGAGCCGCTGCTGGATTTGAACCACCAAGCCCGTGGGCCGCAGTCCTGCACTCAACCACTACACCACTGGGGCTCAGCCTATCATTGATCTTTATTAACAAATGCTTAAATTCTTTTTTACTTTCAGCAGGCAAGATTTGCTGTGTGTGCAATGCAGGTTGCTAATAAACCTTCCTCAGGCTGAACATGATAGTGGGACAAGAGGAAAGTAAAAGGAAATAGAGAAAATAACTGAGAGGCAAAGGGAATTTATATAGGTCTAAATACAGGCATGTACATATGTAAATATGTTTATATATGATGGTGGGGAAATAGATCTACATGCATATACTTTTAGGGTTAGTATTAAGGCAGCAGATGGACATTGGACCTCCACTCAAGTACTTCCTCAATGCAAGAACACTTTGTTCTATTATATTGGAATTCCATAGTTCTCACCATTCCAATATGATCATTAAAGGCAAATGTGTGCATAAGCAAATGTGGTGACGAAAACTGATGGTGCCTGGCTGTCAAAAGATATAGCATCTGGGGTTTAAAAGGCTTGAAGGTAAACAAGCAGCCATCTAGCTCTGCAGCAGCAAAGCCCACATGGAAGAAGTGCACCAGCCTGTGTGATCATGAGGTATTGATAGGATCAGGTATCAGGTATCAAAGAACTAAAAATTATATCATTATAAATGAGGGGAATACAGATTGGGGATCCAAAGCCCATCTGTAGGTGAAGGGACATCCCTTTACAGAAGGGTTGCAGGGAGGAGACAAGCCAGTCAGGGTGCAGTGTAGCAGTGATGAAACATACAACTTTCCTCTAGTCCATCAATGCTTCCTCCCCGCCACCGCCCCCCGCCCCGTCCCCACTATCATGATTCCAATTCTGCCTTACAAATCCAGCTAGACCAGTATACCAGTATGGATAGGAGATGGAAACATAGGGAATCCAAGACAGATAATCCCTTTAGGATAAAGTGACCAGATTTTAAGTGGGACACCATTGACTGGGGGACTGTGGGAGGGGGGGGCGGTCAGGGGTATGTACATCTAGTCACTTTACTTTAGGACCAGTGGTGAGAGTGGTGACACTGGGAGGGTGGAGTACAAATGGGGAACCAATCACAAGGATCTTTATATAACCTCCTCCCTGGGGTACGGACAGCAGGGTGAAGGGAGAAATCTGACTGTGTACGATATGACAAAATAATAATAATCTATAAATTTTCAAGGGTTCATGAAAAAGGGAGGAATAGGGAGGGGGGAGAAATATGAGGAGCTAATACCAAGGACTTAAGTAGAAAGCAAATATTTTGAGAAAAATGAAGGCAACAACTGTACAAGTTTACTTTGCATACAGTGGATAAATGTATGGATTGAGATAAGAATTGTATGAGTCCCCAATAAAATGATTAAAAAAAAACAAACCTTCCTCTAATTCTGATGCTACATTCTTCTTCATGTAGTCCAGTTTCTCAGATTGTCTGCTCAACATACAGATTTGTCTTTAGCTGCTGTCAAATCAGTCCCTGACTCACAGTGACCACAAACAAGACAGAGTAATGCAATAGGTTTTGGGTCAGATGGTTGGATCCATAGGGTTTTTCCTGGTTAATTTTCAGAAGTTGATCACCCGGCTTTTCTAGTTCATCTTGGCCTGGAAACTCTGTTTAATGTCATGGCAACATTCAAGCATACACTGACAGATGAATGGTGCTTGTGTAGGAAGAGCATTGGTCAGGAATCGAACCTGGATTACCCACACGGAAGGGGAGAGTTCTTCCAGAGCTTTCAAATGAATCATAAAGTATCATAAACATGGTGACTTGAAAGATGATTGAGACTAAGCTCCTAGAAATCTCAACACTTTACATGCGCCTAATGACCCTGGAGTCCTTTGTCAGCCTTTTGGCAGGTAGGATTTCAAAAGGTAAACTTACTTTTAAATGTGCTCAAATAATACCATAGAACAACTGTGGGCTTTGATAGCATGAACTAGAAGGCCTTTGCCTTCTCTGTGACATCCTTTCTGTTTGAATCATACCAGCCATGCCCCCTCAAGCCCCACCCCAGGGATTTTTGAAGATTCCCAGTGGACAGGAAGACTTGGAAATTGGAGAATATGGCTCCCATTGCATGCTTAAATGGCAATCATTTGTCCTCAGAACGTGGTCTGTATAGGGGTGGCTAGGAGTCAGTGTAAACTCAAGAGAGGGGTGTGTGTCTTAGTGTACTGTCCTCTGGGTCTATGTCAGTACTTGCAAACATGTAACCTCTCCAACGCCATTGTAAGAAAAGATCAAAGGTTGTGGAGGTTTAAGTCCATCTAAGGAGTCCCGGTGATGCAGTGGGTTATACACTGGGCTGCTGACAAGGAGATCGGCAGTTCTACACCATCAGCCACCCAGAGGAATCCAGACAAAGCTTTCTGCTCCCATAAAAATTTACAGTCTTGGAACCCCACAGGGGTGGATATGAGTCAGAATCCAGTCAATGGCACTGAGTTTTGAGTGTTTCAGGAGCCTTTGTGGATGGTTGTTGGGTAAGTATCAGAGTGCTACTTGTGGTTAAACCCATCCTCCACTCTGCAGGAGAAAGACAGGCTCTCCTGCTCCTGGAAAGGCTTACAGTCCCAGAAACCCTTGACGGCGTCCCTCTGAGTTGGAATGAGTGGATGGCAATGGAATGGAAGGGCCTGATAATCTACTTTAGACAAACCAGCCCCTGACAACCCAGGAACACATATCTCTTCTGATATTCATGAGGCTGCACTATCATAGGGAAAAGTTGACTTGGTAGCAAATGATTATATCTATTTATCCCTCTCTCTCTGTCTCTCTCTCTCTCTCTATATATATATATATATATAAACACACACATATATATATCCTGTATATACTCAAGTATAAGCTAACCTGAACATTAGCTGAGGCACCTAATTTTACCAGAAAAAACTGCATATAAAACGTGCAGAAAAGCTTAGCTTATACACGAGTTTAAATGGTGTTTGAATACTAATTTTTAAATTTGATGGAATCCCACTGGGATAGGAAGCGAGTGCCTGGTTTCTCCTGGGATTTCCTGTATGGATGAAGCTTGGCTGGACTCAATCTTAGCCGTGACCACAACTATATGCAAAGTTGCGGGTGAGGGGTTGAAACTGAGGGTGGCCTTCAGGACCCCAACACACATGGGATCCTATCTGATGCTAGTAAAGTGTGTGTGCTCTTCTATGAGCACACTGCAGCTGGGGAGATTTAGGTTAGACAAAGGAAGTCCTTCATGATTATTAAAAGGTTCTAAATTGGATGGGACAAAAGGACAATGGAATCTGAAAACTTTGGAAATTTCAGAGAGGGGAATTGTGGTTTCAAAGTCAGTTTAGCTTGGACTGAATTTCTCAGCCTCCTAGGTCCTTGTCTGGTTTTTGTGAAGAATAGTGATTTTTTTCCCTTATATGATAATTTCATCCTAGACCATCCAACTTTTCTGTGGTGATTTAGCCTTTGTTTAAAATTCAATACGCTACTCAAAGCACTGCCCTGGAGTTTTTCTCTAAGTAGTTAATGTGAATGAAAGCAGAAAATTGCCGGGAGCCAGCCAAATGTTGAGACAGATTGAAAATACCTGCAGGGAGAGAGTATTTAAGCATTTCCGATCGGAAGGGTACTGTAGATTTTACATGCAAGGGCTCAGCACCAAAGTCCTCATCCCAGTTTTTCTTCCCACTTCAAGACTCTCCGGCGAGGTCGACACAAAGGATCCACTGTGTGCGCTGCCGTTGACCTCCCCACTGTATCTTGTTATTCCTGAGTTCTTGCCAATCACAGTGAGAATTTCTTGAGGGGAATAAGAAAGAATAACCAAACCAGCTTTGCCTCCTTGACAGTGAAGAATAGAAAGAAAGGTCTCTCGTTCAGATCAGACCAGCTTGCCATTTCTCTTTTTTCTCTCCTTGAACTTCGCATTTCACTGGACACACTCTGACAACCCGGGTCGGTGCGATGAAAAGCTGATGAGAGTTGATTTTCTCTTCCTTGACTCGATCTCACCTGAGGGAAATGTTCTGAAAAGGAGTTTTGGAAAAGCCTGAGCGTAGGGAATGACATGTCAGGTTTCTTGACTCGGCTCTCCCCCTACCCTCCGCGCAACTTGGAGGGCGTGGTAACATGGGACCCGTGGTGACAACAATAGAGCACAAAGAAAAGCAGAAATGCCTCTGACTCTCTTTTTCAGGAGCCCTGCTGCTGTATTGGTTATAATTTGGGCTGCGATAGCATGGTCAGCAGTTTGAAGCCGCCAGCAGCTCCAAGGCAGAAAGACTGGGCTTTCTACTCTTGTAAACAGTCCCAGAAACCCACCGGTGGAGGGTGGGAGTGGGTGGAGGCATTGCTAGGAGCCAGCGTCGACTCGAGGTCAGTGAGCATTCTTCCGCTGCAGAATGTTTGTGGAGTTTGTTCCTCCAGGGTGGCCCTGCTCGGGTCCTGCAGGTCTCCGCAGCAGCCTGCAGCCCCTCCGCCCAGCCTTGGGGAGTCCTAGCACTGTGTCACCCTCTCTAAAAGCCGGCTGTTGCAATTACTAACATCTGTAGGGGCTTTCCGTGTTGTTTCTCACGAGGAGGAGCGGGATGATTCAAGACTTTGGTCTGAAGCCCCATTCTTTGAAATTGAATGCGGTCGAGCCAAGTGACTGAGCCTCGGTAGCCTCTAAGGAAATGGTAATGGAATCACATCAGCTTTTGGGGAGGACAGAATGACATTTACCACCCACCTCCCCTCTATCTTAGTGTGGGGCATACTGGTTGCCGTGACACTGGAAATGATGCCACCACAGACCAGCAGGGGCCCCGATGGCCCACAAAGTTTCAGGGGGCTTCCAGAGTAGGACAGACTGGGAAGAAGGTCTGGTGAAAACCCGCCGGAGCACAGCAGCATCTTGTCTTCTCTGATGATGGATGAGCCCCCTCGATCGTGTTAAAAATAAACCTCAAAGAAATGGAAACGTCAGGCTTAGTTTGAGCGGTCATTCTACTGATTCTCGAAAATCAACAGAAACCCAAATGGCTCCATGTATGTTATGACGATGCTTACAAAGAGGCGGGAGGAGGAGCCATCAGCGATCAACCACTGGCGGGGCGGCACGTGACTGATTGGACGCTGCCTCCTGCTCAGAAGAGAGCACCAGGCACCGGGCTCCGTCCGCGGTCTCGGGCTCGGCTACCTTCTCCCGGTCCATCTGCACACATCTTTTAATCGTGGCCAGGAGGTTTTAAAACGTTAAGAAGTACCTCATCCTTAGGAACAGGGGTAATTACCTAAAGTTACTCTCTCCCCACCCCCACCCCCATTAGATTAATTCTGAGCTTGCTCATGTTTTTTTTGTCACAAAGGGGTTTGTGAAGATTTATTACTGTGTTTGCAGGGTACTCACTCACTCACTCACTCACTCACTCACTCACTCAATTTTGACTCATTTTGACCCACTGGGCAGAGCGAATTGCCCCTGTGAATTTCCAAGACTGTAACGGGAGAAGAAAGCGCTGTCTTTTCCCCCCAAGCAACAGCTGGTGGCTTTGAAGTGCTGACCTGGATTGCAGCAGGGCTCCTTAACTGAGCCTCAGTTTCTTTAGTATTAGGACTCCTCAAAGGTGTGGGGGAATATTAATAGTTTTACCTTTTTTAGGGTCAGGCTTTTACTGATAAATATTGGTTTTGTGAGTATGAAAGCTCATCAAACTAAAAAGTCTATCATTAATTTCTTTTCTTAGATACTCAGAATGCGCAGAGGTTCCCACGATGGATTTACACATTCCCAGGATCATGAAGACCAGGGAGGACCTGCCACGCTCCATTCCATTGTATGGCAACTAACAACTTTGTATGTGCAGAATGGCCCTCGGAGGACTTCAGTGTGAAGGAGCTCAAAAGAACTGGGTGCTGTTCACAGGACAGGCTTCTGCCGGCGATAGAGGCTGGACTTCATTTCGGTCCCTCTCTTTTTACATCATATTCTGAGCTGACCTTCAAAGGCCAGCTTGGCAGCAGCCCTCAGGAAGCCGGCCTGCCCTGCAGGCTCCCTCCTCCCCCAGCAGCTCCCAGCAAGAGCAGGCACTGAGCGTGGGGCTGGAAATCACCGTAGGTTTAGCTGCTAAATAACTTGAACTAAAGACTAGCAAAATAATGTTCAATGGACCTCTCCATTGTCTTGTGATAAAGCGTGACTTTGTAAATATCAACCTGCCAGAATGCTTTTCTTGTAACTTCCTGGAACTTCTGTGAACAATTCCTTTTGCTATACAGTCCTTCCGTGGACCCTTTGGAAGTGCAGTCTGATGTGGATCTCTTTCCTCCTTCAATGGACTCTTTAGTTGTACCAGAAAGCACATTTTGCTCTCTGACATATGGAACAAGGAGATGGCTATGGTTGCTTCCACAGGTGGTCACTAACTTGGCGACCCTTCCTATGTAGGCATTTTGAACCACTTTCCCTTTCTGATCCCACTTCTGGCCACCTCAGTGATGTTCCAGGTGAATCTAACATCTGCCAGGTTCTCCACAAGACCTCTTCAGAGCACTGGAAAGCAGAAGACAAGGTGACTCTGAGGACAAAGGTGTGTGCCTGCCCAAAGCCCAAGTGGTTTTCCATTGCCCTACGTGCATGTGAAGAACACTGAAAAAGGAACACCAAAGAAGAATGCATTTGAATTGTGGTGCTGGAGAAGAATATGGCTTAAAGGACAAACTGATGTGCTTGGAAGAAGTGCCAAAATGCTCTTTAGAGGCAAGGATGGCAAGACTTCAGCTTACATACTTCGGACAGGAAAGACTAGTCCCTAAAGAAGGATGTTATGTTTCGTAAAAGGGAGGGGGATCTCGATAAGATGGATGGATCCTCTGACTGCAACTGTGGGCTCAGGCATGGGAATGTTGCACTTAGCCATGACAAGAACAACTGAATCATCAGAGAATTTAAAAAGTCAAAATTTATTGAAGGAAGGAAAAGAGGAAAAAGAAAATTCCTGCACAGGGGTCAGCAGCATTTGCTTAAGTTTGATGACTGACCCCGTTTCTATCTCAACTTAGACCTTTTATAGGGGGCTGTGTTACTTGGGACATGCAGCTAAGCAAGCAAGCAGGCTACAGAAGCTGAAATTGTGATATTATCTCAATACACGAGGTGGTGATCCGGGTCTTGTGTAGAGAAGGGACAAGGTGGGGTTAAGGCAGGGGTATTGTGTAGAGAAGGGACAAGGTGTGGTAATTGCTTGTTCTCAGGACATTTTGCTAGGGCTCCATTTTGAGAGCCCATGACAAGTTCATCTATAGGACAAGAGGCCTGGTGAATACTTCATTGAAGATGGCAGTTAAATTCAAGATGGTGGTGTTCTGGTTAGCTAAGCTAGCTACCACAGGAACAGTGGTGAGGGTACCCCAGAGCACTGTGCGGTATTTCCTTCTGGTGCACATGGAGTTGCCTGAGTCGGAGCCAACCCAGTGACACCTCACTGCAGCAGGTACTCCATGCTACTCAATACCACTTGGTGACAGAAGAAACAGGCATCATTGTGTCACTCAGAGGACTGCTTTTTGAATGAAATGGTTAGGTCTCTGGGGTAGTTTTCCTTGGTTCTTGCTTCTCAACGCTGAAAGAATTCACACAAGTACATTTTGTCAGAAAGGGCTGTTGCGGATACCACAGTCTCCTAGCTTACGCGCGGTCTCTGGAGATCATGTAAGGCAGAGCAGGAGGACTGCACAAGAGTTCGAGACTGAATACGACCACTTCAGGGGAGCAGGAAAAGCCACGTGGAAGAAGTACGGGAATAAGACTTTGGACAAGAGCGGCTGTTCTTGTCTTCTGCTCTTTATGGCCTCCCAACCCCCTTGAGGGGCATGGCTGAGCTCATTCTTGGTGGTTGACATCACCTGAGAGGTGATGTCACTGATGCCTAGTGTGTGTGCCCAGGTTGACCTTCATGTGTGTCTAGGTGACCTTTGTCTGAGCATCCCCAGCTTTGCATCGTCCTTGTAGGTGTCTAATGTGTGTCTGATTTCTTTCCAAACCCTTTGTTATGTCGTGGCCAGCTAATTTTTATTTAACATAGGCATTCGGTGGAGACAACCCACTTTATCCCTAATCTTCCTATGTATTAAAATGACCCACAGGCATTAAAAAACCTCAGTAACTAACACACAGAAAACAAACACACTGACATCAAGTGCTTTAACCACTGCATCAACAGGGCCCTTGTAAGCAACCCCAGAGAGGACACAGTGTGTACTGATTTGTAAGCTGTTAGAAAGAGGGGTACCTCCCGCTGGCGGGGTCTCGGGAGACAAGCCTGGCAACCTGCTTCCCCAATGCTTGAAAACCGTACAGTGCAGTTCTGCTCGTACACAGTGACTCACCGTGAGGCAACTGACATTGATGACAAAACAAAAGCAAGAAGTTGGGCAGCAGCTTCAAGCTTTTCAAAACACACCCCACCACCTTCAGTACACAAGTTTTACAAGGACACTCTCAGAGACAATACTTAGACTAACCATGAGAAATGCTCGGTATTGTCTTTCTTTCTTTTAATGCCAGTTGTGAACTATTATAGTGACTTTCTGATTCCCTCCTGGTTCAGTTTGACAAATGTTGAACCAGAAGATCCTCAAGGGACCTTCCAGTTTGGAGAAAGAAAAGAAAAACCAGCTCCAACTGTTACTTTAGATCCACATGCGCTGAATGAAGTTAGGAGAAGGAGCAGTTCATCTTCTGGGGTAGTGACTGGCGACAGGCCAGACAGATTAATTTTATAAAAATGACATATATGGCTGGATGTCATACCAGCTTTCTGGAATTCAAGGACATGGTCTCATGGACAAGAAAAGGCTAATGACTGGGACTCATTTGCTGGTGGAGGACAAGGCTGACACCCGTTAACATGTGCATCGCTCATCTGAATTGCATTGTCATTGTGGAAAGAGAAGAGAGAATCCTGCTCTTTCACAAGTATGGGAATTCTGGAAAGAATTCACTCTCCTTAGAAAAGACAAAACAAAATAAAACTAAGAAAGGATCCAGCTTGTTGAATCCCTAAATGGTTGCAGGGCTACGAATTAGGGGACTTGGGAGCAATGGCTTCCCTGCCTGTGTAAATGTTTGTTTTCTCCCCTAATGTGTTTGTCCATTTGCTCCACTGCTCAGGTGATAGGCATTTAGAAACACAAGCTTTGGTAGAAAGAAACCAGAAAGGAACCAAAGCAAACAAAACCCTCTACCCTAAACTCCTGAACAAAGACACCAACCTGCAGCCCTGTCTGGGGGCCACTCTTCTGTTCACTTTTTCTAGAGAAATCTTCACCCCCTCCATGCCAGCAATCCCTTTGGGTCTATGCTTCGCCGCTGGGTTTATGGACCTCCAAGCATTTAGCAGAGCACTTCAGGTTATCTTTTATCAGCTAGAAGACATCTCTTGTAGAAACAGATAACTCTCTTCCCCTTTGCAACCCTAGGGAAACTTCTCAGTGACTTCGTAAGATCCAATGACTTTTAAAATGACTCAGGCTTCAGTGTTTTGCTCAGGCTGGAGCAAACCAAACGGACCAAGCTCATCACCATCAAGCTCACTCTGAGCCACTGTGACCCCGTGGGACAGGGTAGAAGGGCCCTTGTAAGTTCCTGAGACTGTACCTCCTTATGAGAGCACAACGCTCCCCTGAGGCGCTGCTGGCTGGCTTCACACTGGTAGCCTTGCCGTCCGCAGCCTGATGTGTAACCACTGCGCCACCAGGGCTCCTCACGCTAGAGCAGCCACAGGTGGAAGCTTAGCCAGGCTTCATGGATGCAGATTTTGTCTTAAAGAAGTCAGTGCTTAGTATCTCTGGCCTGCTTTAGATTTTGATTCAGAACATAGGATTTGGGGTCAGTGGATGGGACAAGTCCCTGACCTAACTGTAAAGTGACAGTTAGGATAGCATTGCATTTATAGCATTAAAAGGCATATCAAGCTCTCAGAAATGGGTAGTAAATTATTCGGCAAACATTAGTTACCCGGCGGGCTGCTAAGTGCATGTCGGCAGTTCTAAACCACTAGTGGCTCTTTGTGAGAAAGAAGGGGCTTTCTGCTTCAGTAGAGAATGACTGTCACTAGGGCTATCGAGTTGGTCCCCAAACATAGCCACCTTACGGATAACAGAGCAAAATACTGCCCAGCCCTGTGCCGTGCTTTCCATTGTTCCCCGACTCGAGCCCTTGTTGTAGCCCCAGCACAGCCAGCTCCTGGAGGGGCCGCTCTCTCCTGACCGAGTGCGGTAAAGAGCTGAGTCTTGTAACCCCCCAGGGACAGTCCTGCTCTATTGATAGGGTGGCTATGCGTTGGCATGGGTTCCATGGCTGGGAGTTCCGTCTCACTTTGAGTGCTGTCATTAGAAACTCTGGGAGGTCAGTGAGTTGTGGGTGGGACTGATCATGGCAGGGTGAGCAGTTTGAAACCACCAGTTGCTCCATGGGAAAAAGATGAGCCTTTCTTCTCTCATCAACTTTCACAGGCTCAAAAATCCATAGGGAAACTTCTACCCTGTTCTGTAGTGGTCAGTCCGAGTGATTGAATGGCGGTGCGTTTGTTAGGTTTGGGAATGTTGCTATTTTGGGATTCCTGCTGGTGGAGTGGAATTAGCTAAAAACGGCTGCTCCAGGGGAGAGAGATGAAGCAGTTTGCTTCCGTGAAGACTTACAGCCCTGGAATCCCAAATGGAGCAGTTCGGTTCCACTCCATAGGGCCACCACGAGTCGGAATTGACTAGACCACAGTGGTTGTTAGTGACCCTGGGTGTGCAAACCGTTCACACTTGCCAATACAAAGTGTGGAGACCGAACCCACACAGGTGTCCCTGAAGGGAGATGAACATCTCCTTTGGAGAAATCAGCTCTTGAAAGTACTTCCGGAGCACAGCTCTGCTCTGACACACAGCAGGGGCCAGGAGTCGGAACTGACCCATGGCAGCTGGTCGTGTTATTGCAGACCCGTACATGATCCCAGGGAGGGGGTGGCTGTTTCAGGGCTGGAGATGGAGAGAAGGAAGCAAAGGGAAGCCCGATTGCACGTTAACGAGAGTCAAGAGTCGGGGAAGGGAGGCGGGGAGGAAGCAAGATGACGCCCTTCTCCTCTCACTGAGGCCATCTATCTAACCGAGGAGGAGCTAAGAGAATGTCTCTTAAGGCTGGGTGAACAGAGGGAAAGAGGCAGCCCCTCCAGGCAAGGGGCGGTGGGGGGGGGGGGGAGCTTGACAATCCTGCAAAGCTTCAAAAAGACAACAAACTCGAGGATATGGCCCCTGGCCTGGCATTGCCACCCAGGACTTACCAAATGCCCTTCTCTTATCACAACTGAGCCTCCTCCTTAGAACTTCACTGAACTCTGAAGTCTGAACCTTCCTCAAGGTACAGAAATGTCAGTTTGCTTGAATACAATGGTCCTTTTAAAAGCAGCAGAGACGTTTTATCTTCTCCCAATATTTACTCTATTGAATAGGATTTGGATGGCTTATTTTTCTATTCCTTTGGGGAGTGAAGTTTCGTGTCTTAAAGCTGAATATCAACTTCTAAATGAAAATGTGGGCAAAGCTGGGGAAAACCCTGGTCTGACCCTGAGGGAGAAAAGGGCTCTGGTAAACCGTGGCCTGGATTTTTTTCCACCTGCAACCCTGGGGTGTGGAGCCCAGGGGAGGAGCTTGAACATGCTCAGAAGGACTGGCTGAGGCAATCACAAAGGCTTAGGAACTGTGAGTGTCCACGTCTCCTGCCAGAGCCATTTAGACAACAACATTCCGTCTGTCAGTGTAGTGACTTGTTGGAGCACAGACGGGTTGTTGACAGAACCACTTCCCCTCTCTCCCGCAGGTGCCCCAGGTCTGGCCAGCCTGCCTGTCTGGAACCCCATGGCCCACAGACCCTTCCCTTCCCCCTTGCTTTGGCTGATACTAAGCCCAGGAAATAGTTTCAACAATGGCGGCTCCTTGAAATAGAGACACTGTAGGTGTCCATGAGAGTGGGCTTGGAGAAGTCTGTGGGAAACTCCACGAGCCGTCAACAGTTTCATGAGCTTTTGGCAGTCTCCTGATTGCTTTGTTCAGCAAGGAAGACCTTGGTTTATAGGCCCCATCGAGACCACCCGTCACACATGTAATCTTAAACTCCCAGAGAATTCCGCAGAGCAGCAGGTGTGTCTTGATGGTGGAGGAGATTGTGCCGCAGTGTGGAGCAGCACAGGTGTCTGTGGAGGTGCGCTGTCAGGTACCGTCTAGTTTGTTCTCACTGGCAGCAACCCACGGCACCACAGAACCAAGCACCGTCCGATCCTGTACCAGCCTCGCAATGGTTCCTACACTTGAGTCCGGGGTCTCAGCCATTGTACCCAACCGTCTCTTGAAGGCCTTCCCCTCTTTGGACCACCTCTACTTTACCAAGCAGGCTGTCCATCTCTGGGGGCTGGTCTCTCCTGACAAAATATGGTCTCATCGCCGCCCTGTGCGGTAGTTATTTCCCAGGCAGATGAAGACACCGAGGAATGGTGAGGTTAGGTAGCTGTGAGGTTAAATGGCTAGGGAGGATTAACGCCACTCTGGAAGCCTATATTCCCAACACTATACACCTCTTGGAAGCACTTTCCCACATAATATTCTGTACCTTTACCGACCAGCATACTTGTATAAAACCAAACTGAACTCGCTGAGTCAATGCTAATTCATAGTGACCCCCTGAGGTTTTCTGAGACTTTCTCCCAAAGAGCTGTGGGGGTTTTGAACTGCTCACCTTGTGGATCAAAGCCTAATGCGTAATCATGACACCACTAGGGCTCCTTTTTGGTTGTAGAAGAATATTCCTTTTTTTTTTTTGGGGGGGGGGGTGGATATCACTGCCCTCTGGTGGTCGTGGGAGCTACCCAGAATATTCCTTTTTTTTTTAACATTGTAAAAATGCTTCATTTTTTATCATTTATTTAGAATGTTTTTGCTAAGATTTACACATCAAATCAATAGTTCCTACATGTACAATTCAATCACATTGCTTATTTTCTTGAGTCGGAGTTATTTTCGCTCTCCTTTTCTGAGTTGTCCCTTCCCCTACTAACATAAAGGCACCACCTTTTAAGTTTTCTATCTACTATTTCTAGTTGCTGTTGTCAATCTGATCGCACATATATAGACCTAAAAGAAGCACAACACTCAAAGCAGATGTTTATGACCAGTTAAGCTAAACTATTGTTTAAGGTCAAGAAGATTTTAGGGGTCATTTTTGTTGAAAAATTTAAAGATGATCTCAGGGTAATATTTTCAGAGCTTCCTTTAGTATCTGTGGCTCCAGAAACTCTGGAGGTCAGAAGAGTCTGAAGATTTGGTCTGCATGGTCCCCCTATGGGTTAGGATTTTTTAAATAGAATCTTTAACCCACCCATTCAGCAATGGCATCTTGGCACCATGTAGTTCTGGTCTTCTGGCAAAGGGGGAAATTGTCCATGAAGACAATTAGCTGCACCTCATTTCCTCCTGTTTCTAATTCACTGTCTTCCTCTGTTGCTTCAGTGGATTAGAGATCTAGTGTTGAACCTTGAATGGCCACTTGCAAGATTTTAGTGTCCTGGGCATTCAGTGAACCGATGAGGAATAATGGAAGCAGTAAACACATCAGGCCAGCCAACTGGGATATCCCATGAAACCGTGACCCCAACTCCAAGCCAAGGGGCCAATCCCCTGAGGCACTCGGTTGTACATAAGCAATCTCAGCAGCTGCCTTCTTCATCATCTTTTTCTTGTCCTTATAAATACGAGGGGTTCCAAAAGAGTTCTTGTGAAAATTCTACTATCCTTTTATCCCATTTTCCATGGCTTCTTGAAGCCTCCCCCTGCAGCTATCAGGTAACTTTGGCCATTCATTTGCTAGAGGTGTACGACTTATTGACAGCTATGATACCATTTGGCTATGCACTTTTCCCTTAATCACTGTGTTTTTTCCATCCTCGTAAGTCAAATCTCAGTACTTCAAAAGTAATAGCCCCCTTCATGGAAATCACTGATTAACTTTAGTCTCTACATTTGCATGCTCTGGCTTTTGTATGTAATTGAGGTCATACAAAATCTTCACGTTTGTAATTGCTTTATTGCACTCAGCATACCATTTTCCAGCACCATCATATTATAGCACGTGTCAAGACTCCATAGCTCTTACTGGATGAGAAGAATTCCATAGTTCGTGTGTACAATTTTGTTTATCCATTCACCAGTTGAATTTCCAGGTTTGAGTGGCTATGAATAGTGGTATCATGAACATGACCGTGCGACTCTCTGATCTCATATTTTGGGTAGATATCTAGGACGGTATAATAGTTCTCTTTTTAGCTGTTTGAAGAACTGTCATCCTATTTTTTCAGAACTATTATACCATATCACATTTATACTCCCAATGCATATCAGTTCCAATCTCCCCACATCTTCAACAGCATTTGCAATTTTCTGTTTTTTAAAATAATAATAATAATAATAATAATAATAATAATAATGGTTTATTTTTAGTCATTGTACCAGAAGTGACATTGTGTCTGATAATGGTTTTGATTTACATATCTGATAGTGACAGCAGGTGTCTTTTCATGTGTTCGATAACCATTGGTGTATCTTCTCCATGACGATGACAATTCCTGCTCTTCCTCTATCTTATGACTGGGTTATTCACTAGATTACTCTTTGAGCAGTTCTTGGAAACGATGCCATGTATTGATGGTAGGCTTTATAATTTTCAGGAAACCTCCTATCAAGTCAGAGGGACAGGACTGGTCAGAAAATGATGATGGGAGAAAAATGTTACTTTTAATGCTAACACGAGGCCCTAGCTCATGTGGTCTATGTTGCACAAACTAAAATTCTTCAGGTTTTCAAGATACCTGAAAATAGGATGGCTACCCTGCCATTTCCACTCCATCTGAGCCATTTCATTTGTTTTCTTTGGATGAGGGAGCTGGGGGAAAGGGGTCTAGAGAGAAAAACCAGTATAAGAGACAGTGGGTGGGCTCGCACTCTGTGTCTTTCCTGGAGGCTGAGATTGCTTGAAAGGAGAATAGAGATAACAGCTTCCCATGAGCTCATGGGAATGAAAATGACAAAGAAGGCTTAGCTGTTAGGAAGACCTTCGAAGCTTTCCCAGCATTCTAATCTCAGTGCTCTTCAGAGCCTCCCACCAGCACAGCTCTGCTTGCTCATTTAGTGCAGCCCTTAAGTCTCTGTTGATGCCTACTGCGTTCCAGAGGCTAGAGATAAAAGAATAAGGACATGGAAGGATCCGACAGCATCGGCAATTGCAGTGACAGACTCTGACGCAGTCTGAATGCAAACATAAAATAAGCAATTGAAGGGAAGAAAAGAGCTGTGCTTCATATGCTGATTGATAGGTCAATATCTGTCATATGTAAAAAGTAGCCAAAAATTGATAAGAGAAAGACACACTCAGGAGAAAAATGAGCACATGATAGGAAAATATCACTTTCTGTAAAAAATAAATAAAAAATTACCCTTGTCTTGGATTTGGAACTTGCCAAAAGCAAGGAATGACTATATTCACAAGTGATACGTACTCCGAAGCATTGCAGGCCAGTCTCATGACCTGTGGGTTACTTTTTTTAAGCTTGAAGGAAGCAGAAAACCAACTGAGTCCCAAATATTCCTTAAGTCCCCTGAGTTCAGAATAGATGGTTTTGTGTGGACAAGTCTTTACCTCCTAGCAATTGAGAAACACTGGGATAGACTAACTGCTGAGGTGTGAAGCTTTAATCATTCTGCCCTTGAAGACAATGCAGAGGACTCATGGCTCCTGCTGAGACATGCAAAGATCTTAGAGGTCTTTAGTTGTGTCCTCATAACAAGACAGATGCAGAACAAAGCAGGGTCAATAACTCTGCTTAGATCCATCTGAGAATTGAGGTTAAACTGCAATATAAGACAGTATGGAGATCACAAATTAACGGTGAGGAGGAGCTGCTAGATCCCAGGTCTAATAAAGATAAAGGAAAGATATCGACCAGTTTAGATGGCAGTGGTAGAATTTTTACCTTCTATGCAGGAGACCCAGGTTTGATTTCTCACCAGGGGACCTCAAGGGCAGCCACTCCATGTCTGGCAGGGGAGGCTTGCATGTTGCTGAACAGGCTTTTAGCAGAGTGTTCAGATGAAGACACACTAGGAAGAAAGGCCATCTGGCTATCTATTTTCAAAATGTAGCCAGTGAATTTAGCCTATTGACCACAGAAATTGATGCCATTGTGCTTGGAGTCACTCAAGCCAACTTGAGAGCAGTTAATAATAACAGAAATGGGTTTGTTTGGTCCTTGGGCTGGAGGTGTCCTGGGAATCTCTGGTGGGAACTCTCCATCATGGAGTTGAAAACGTGGACCAATGCCTTAGCTCAGCACTTACAATCTTTGGGGGAGGACAATCTTCTCCAGACACTGGTGTATATGTGACATCGTATTAAGAATATTTGAATTGTATGATATGGGAATTATATGCTAATATAACCATTAAAACTGTTAAAGTTTAATTAAGTTTTAAACATCCTGAGAATAAAACTTCAAGTTTGCATAACCAAGATACCTTTGTAATTTTACAAGGAACATAACTTTGCGTGACGCTCATGCAAATGAGAAAATGGAATGACTGCTGATCCCCCATCTCCAAAATGCAATAAATACATAAAGGGAACAATGACAAAATAAATGCTATTAAGAAGCAGCAATTCCTGTGAGTAGAAGGGACCCAGGAGACATGCCTTTTTCTCCCTCAGTTAGGTGGTGAGGTCTTCCTATAGACTCATCTCTAAGCGTCCCAGAAGGAGTTCTATTACGTTAGTATGAATGCTTGAACCCACTGCCCGTCTTCTGAGGGCAGAGCTGCTGATGACTCCCGGTGTCTTGTCCAAAGCAGGAGCTTCTAAAAGTGATTAAGAAGGGACCTTGGAAGACACCCCTTGCCTGCTTTTCTCCTAAGTGACATGCTCCATAGTGGCATTGAAGACTGGAGCTGGCTGGAGGTAGGAAGGGGGGATAGAAGAGGAATATCCATGATCTTAACCGCCCCCCCCCCCCGCCCAATTTAAAACCCAGTCTGCCCTCTGGATGCCCTTGTAGAGTGGCCATCCCCAGGATCCCTGGAAGCTAGAGCAGGGGACTCTTAAACTTGAAAGTCCATACAAATAGCCAGAGGAGTTTAGTAAACTGCACATTCATGGGCCCCAATTCAAAGACTATTCTTAGCACAACATCCCAACATCTGCATTTTAATTAGCTTTGGAAGTGCTAGTCATGCAGCATCCAGTGCAGCTTAAAAATCTAAGAGACTAGGCAGGAAGGTCGTGCAATACACTTCCCCAAATTAGCCTACATAAACCTTGATTCACAGCACATTATTGCTTGATATCAGCTGGAAGATGAGCCCCAGTTTAGAAGGCCCTCAGAATTTCGGTGATGAAGGTGGTGCAGCACTGAGCAAACTTTTGCTCTGTTCCACAGGGGTCGCCCTGGGTTGGATCTGACTCAATGACAACTAACAGCGCACATCTACATGGGGAGAGCTGTGTGTAATTCAATATGACAATCAACAACAATAAACTATTGTTACAGTTTCTGAGCTTAAATAATAAAGTGTGGCTTCTAGGCATGCAGCAAAATATGTTTTCGTCAGAAGTCCCCTTTCTGAAGTTTCCATTTGGTTTCTTCCTTTCATTGAGAGTCCAAGTAATGTGAAGCCCCTGTCTGTTCATGGGAGTTGACTGGGTGTCTGGTTTACCCATGCATTAATACTTCTGGTTTCTCAGAGGCAGGAACTGGAGAGGGAAATGGGATTGGCCTGTTCTTTCCAAGTCTATTTCCCTCCTTATAACAAAGGAAGAGTTTCCATTCAAATGAGATCATGAGTTGCTCCATGGCTGCAGGAGTCTGTGGGAGAGCATGAATCACTTGTGCTTTATCCAACTTGGACTCTAGTCTCTGTTTTCTTTGAGGAACGAGCTTAAGAGGGGGCAGCAGAGGCGTCATTGGAAATGGATGAACCCTCTCTACTTCCACCTGCCCCCTCACCCAATTCAAAGGAAAACAATGGAGTAAAGGGTGGCCAATCTGCTTGCCAGCCAGTCAAGTCAAACCCATGACTCCACACAGAGCCCTGATGTAGGCCCTGGGGGTAGGAGTTTGGATCAAGCAGGGATGGCACTTCTTGAGGACTGTGCCCAGGTTAATCATCCTGTACCTGGTCAGTGGTTCTGGTGCACAGTGTGGACAGCTTCCGTTACGGAGCCTGGAAGAAAGCAGACAGCTCCCAGCTAAGTTGTGGGGTGCCTATGCCATGCTGAGGGGTTCCAGGGTACGGGACAGTTCTCTGAAAAGGATGCAGTACCTGAAACGTTTTCAAGACATTGAGCACTAGACCAATTCCTTTTGTCTCCCTCCCACCCCCCATAAGGAGAATGAGGTTGTTTGGGGGAAGAAATTCCTAACTTTCCAACCACTGTCACAAGGGACAAGGTCATTCTAGAACCCTCCATGTGTGCGGAATTTCAGACTGATGGAACTGAGTAACCAGCTCAAACAGGCAAGCTACGTTCTGTCTTGCTGTTCTCAGAGGTTCTCTCCCCTAGTCAAATGTGGCGCCCATTCCCAACTCGCATGCTCAGTGAGCCTGGTAGTGGAGGAGGAAGGAAGGCTATACTAGTTTGTTTTAGTCCCTTATCAAATGGGAAGTTAGAGATTTTGGTTTCTTTAGAGCAGTGGTTCTCAACCTGTGAGTCGTGACCCCTTTGGGGGTCGAACAACCCTTTCATAAGGGTCACCCAATTCATAACAGTAACAAAATTATAGTTATAGAGTAGCAACAAAAATAATTTTATGATTGGGGGGGGTCACCACAAAATGAGGAACTATATTGAAGGGTCGCTGCATTAGGAAGTTTGAGAACCACTGCTTTAGAAACTTGAGCCAGAACACAAATGTGTGAAATCTTAGGAGAAAGAATGCAAGTAGTTACAAAAACATAAAAGGCATTCTGGGTTTCAATCTAGGGCTCCTGGGAGTTCAAGGGCAGGATCACAGTACCAAGGTTTGGAGGATTGGTAGTTAAATAGGAGTCTGAGAGGGGCAGTGGGAGAGGGAGAGAGAATGAGACTAGACGCAGGCACATACCATTTATAATGTATTTTATGTGTGTTTGTGAGGATGTATGTTTGTAGGCTGAGCAGGAAGTGCATAGGTATATGTAGGATTCATGTATATAGCATGTACAGGTGATTAATAAGTTTGAGTCTCTGTGTAGGATGTACAAGTGAGTGCTTGTGGGAGAACTCTTAGGCATTTACTTGTCTGACATGGCCTACTTATTTTGGACCTGTGGTCTGAGCTGGTTGTGAACTTATAGCCCATGTACAGTTGATGCAGATCATGCTCAGTGCCCTTCCTTGCAGGTAAAATTAATGGAGCAGTACCGTCGACTGAGAAACTTGAGTAAGCATACTGGGACTTGAATATTTGTCTTGAACGGGGTAGACCAGAGGGACAAACTCATAGACACTCAAATGTGTGCAATAGAGAACTTTATGTCAAAGATTAATTGTATACTAAGAAAACATCCCAGCCCAGTCCAGATCAAGTCCATAAATATTAATCCATATGTCTGATATCAGTCTAAAATTTCCTCTTGAGACTCACACAACACATGTAATGATACCGAATGCAGGAAGATCATAGGCCAATGGGTGGAAAGTCTTGTGGATGCAGTGGTGCTGGAAGCATTTCAGCACTAGCACGGGTCTCCACGTGACTCTGGGCTCCAGGACTCTGGTTCCACTGGGGTCTCCATGTGACTCGTCAGCAAGAAGACAAGCAGCGTGTTTGTATGTATCTGGCTTACAGTCAGCTATTTATCTCCATCATGCCTCCAAATGAGGTCATCAAACTGCGACCTGATTGACAGGCTAGACTCCACCCCTTCACAACTTGATAGGAGGTTATGTAACTGCCATAATATTAAAGGGAGCTGTAAGGGAATGATTCGCTCCCCAGTCTTCACTTTCTAGGGGTCCCAATTCTGAGGTCAACTTTCTGTAAATCTCCAACATGCCGTAAATTCGAAAGCAGCTCAGAGTTCTGAATTGTGTTTTTAACTACAAGCAGCTCTGGTGGGCATTTACTCATGGGGGAATGGAGACTTGGGGTCCTCCTACCCTGTGGTGTTGCAGGGGAAGCTCTGGGTCGGGAGTCAGGAATGGCCAGTCCCGGATGCGACTCTGCTGAAGAGCATGGCAAGATGAAGAAGAACGTTTTGGTTCAGTCGCCTCAGCTGCAAAACGGGGCAGTTGTTCCACAGCCATGGGTGTCTGTGTGCTTCTCCAACCTTGGTCCCAGGGATTGCATGGTTATGGACCAGAAGGAGCATTTCCAGTAGTCTTTCCTGTACCTTTTTGGTCATTCATGGGTTTCTGGGCAATGACCTACTGGAGCAGCTGTCCTCTCCAAGCCAATCAATACATAGTCACAAAAGCAACAACTTTTCATCAGCATGTTGTCTTTAGGTGTTGAAGGGCTGGTTTAAAAGACATGGCAAAATGGGCCTGCTCCTTTGCTGCGCTGCTGAGCTGAAGCACTGCCTGCCTTTTGCAAGAGCAGGCCTGACCTGGCAAGCCCGAGCCGTGGTCTCGCTCCAGCCCCGTGAGCTGGCTGCTACCTTCAGTTTATTTCACAAGTGCCTTGAGAGGTTGCGTAAAAGGGAGAGCCTATATAACAGAAAGAGAGGTAGGACCAGCAATGTTTGTTCTCATCTCTGCAGGGTCGCCATGACTAGATGCCAACTACTAGCCCTGGAAATTATATACGCATAACTTAGGCTTTCTGGTTCCCATGGGAGGTGGCGGCATTCCATCCTTCCCACGAAGACCCTTGGACACGTTTATTAATGAATCGTAAACATGGTGTTGAGAAACATTTTCCTGCCAGAGAATCATTGTTGAGCCCATGGAAAAGCATCAACACTTCTCCTGACCCCTTTCAAACCTCCCTCCCAGCTCAGCGGCAGGGTGTTGTGCTTTCAGAGTGATTGAGGCGTCTTGCGCCTCTTTGTTTTTGTCTTCACACAAGTTAATTTTCCCAGGGTCATGCAGCGACAGTTCACTATGGACACAGCATTTTCCTGCAAGATATTTTCTGAAACCACCATCAGGCTCTTGCTGCTCAGGATGCTGATTTAAAGGCATTTGTATCAATAGCTTTTTGGGCTCCCTCATTTACATACACGCCTGAAAGGGCAGGAGCCTGGGGAATGCATTGAAAACTGTGAATGCCCAGCGCTGCATGGTCTGCAGAGATCTCCTCGACATTTAAAAGGTGGAAATTTTAACTTTCACTGACTCATTCTGTTTATATGCATTTATGGAACCCAGGAAAAGAATCAACCCAGTCAATGTTTTTCTCCTCTTACTTTTGCAGCAATGACAGATGGCATTGTTAGTGTCTTTTGGTTTTCCAGAGGAGAATAAGGTTTTCTGTGTAATGCTTTTCTCTGGGGGAAACTTAGGGCATTAACTAGGACCCATTAAGGGATGAAATGAAATGTAGTGTAAGGAGCTAAAAATATTTTTCAGATAACTCTGGATCTGATCTGACCCACACAAGACATCTGTAAGTTTTTGATTCTGAGAGAGAGAGAGAGAGAGAGAGAGAGAGAGAGAGAAAGAATCTGAATCCCAGTTTTTAAATTAACCATTTTAAGAGATGGCTGTAAAATAGACATAGCATGAAATTTGCCATTTTATCCCTTCTTAAGTGTATAGGCCAATGTCAGCCATTATGGTCACGTCACAGGGCTGAGCCCCTGTCACCTGTACTCTTCCAACAAACATCTTCTCGTCACTCCAAACAGAGGTGTAGGGCCCCTGAGCAGCCTCTCTCAGTGTTCCCAGCTCCTATCCTTCAAAAACCTCGCATCTATTTCCCACCTCTAAGTATTTGTCTATTTAAGATATTCAGCATAAGTGCCATCATCCAATTTGGATCTCTGTGCCTGGCATCTTCCAGCATGATGTTTTCATGGTTTTGCCCATGCTGTGGCGTGCACCAGGCAGCACCCAGCATACCCCGTGGAGATGTGTTGCATTTTGCTTACTTAGTTTTCAGCTGACCTCGACTTGAAAATGGCCAGGTCCTTTTAGGACGAAGGTAGGCAGCAGGCAACAGGAACATCACCAGTGCCAGGACTTTGTCCCCAGGGGAAGTCACTGATATTTGCATGGCAATTGAAATCATTAGCTTTCTCAAATCAAAATATGGCTTAGAATCATTGCTTTAAAATTGTGTCAGTCGGCCAGACCCTCGATCTTGTTTTCAATACTTTAATACTTAAAAAATATCTCATAGTTACATTTCAATGTCGTTGTTTTCTTTGTAATCTTAGATATTTTATTTCAAGCATTTGAAAGCATTGGGAGGCAAATGTGGAAAAGGACCACAGCACAAGCAAGAGGATATCCTCCACTTAAACCCTTTCTACTCACAATGGCCTGGAGGGGAAGTGGGAGGTCACTTGTTGGGGTGGCATGTGGGGCACAGTCACTGGAGCCAAATCCATTGAAAGCATAGGCTGCTTTGCAACACTTGGTGTTTTGGGACAACTAAACCTATCTCAGGTCATGGGTTCTCATCTCTGAAATGTTGGCCATAATAATATTAACCTCATGATTTCTGGGAGGTCCAAACATCCATATATCTCAAATTTAAAAAATAATTTCAGATTTTCCTTTCATGTCAGGCTAAAGACTACTGGAAATTTAGAATAGCTCTCAAGTATATATTCAATCAGATATATGAAAAAATGTTCCTAATCTACATTGGAAGTCTATAAGGTATCGACACAGGAGCTGAAAATCAATATCATTATGCATTTAGAAAGAGCCAAATGACTTCTTTTATGTCTGGGCTCAGTCTATTTACTCATCTACTTATATCATCTTCCTTTTTTTTTTTTTGCTAGTTAACTGGAACCATCAGATTACTGGTTTCCAAAGTGTGGCCTGTGAAACAGCAACAGCCATCCTACAGATTGCAACAGCTTACTCTCTGGTCCCATGATCTATTGGGAATTGGAAACCGTGAAGGTGAAAGCAAGTGATGTGGGTTCACCAACCCTCTGAAACCTTCATTCCAAACCACCAAATGCCAAGGAGTCAATTCTGACTCATAGAGATCCCATGTGTCTACTGGTATAATGTGATAATGATAACATAGCAGGTTATAACCTCTGAATCAATGACTGTAAAAAACACAGTAGGAATTTGCTGTTCAGTGATTTGCTTGGAATGGTCCCTATAACCATGGTCTTTGCAACTCCCTCCAAGTGATGGAGGAGAACTAGGCAAGAGTGAGGTACTGGTGGCCCACTCAGGGGTTAGAGATAATGTAAAGTACACGGTACCTTTGCAGGGGGTGGGATCATGCAGATAAGCTATATGGAGCCCTAATGAGGAGATTGGTCAGTTTTGACATCCTGTTAGGCTTATAAGGAGGCATTCCAGTGGTGAGAAAGGGGATCTTACTACCAAGGCATGGCTGACTTCTGTCTCAAAGAATGGGCCTTGTGCTGATGCTGATTGTGACTCTTTCTTCTGACGCTGAAGTTAGGGGAGGTTAGATGCAGCCCCATGCAATTTCTTAGTTGGTTGAGAAATGCTAGTTATTACAATGGCTATGGACTTCGCAAAAGAACTAATGAAAGGTGGAAGGAAGTGAAACTTTTGTTTCTTTGATAGTTATTTTGGTTGTTACCTATAATGGCTGAAAAGATAGTAAGAGAGATTATGCTATTGGGGGCGGGGAGCTGTTTTCGGAGTGGCCTGGGGCAAGATAAGGCTCATTAAACATGGTGGTTGATGGGATAGAGTCATGTGGTTACACTCAGCTAGAGACTCAAAACCTTACACATGTGAATGGGAATACAGTCAAGGTGTGAAGAAAAAGATAAGAAAGCCAATTGCTTTCAAAAGAGTTATGTGCTACTCATTGGGTTGCTAAGTGGGAGGTTATACATTTGAACTCATCGGATGCTCCATGGGAGGAAGATGAGACTGTCTGTTCCCATCAAAATGCACAACTTCAGAAGCCCTGCCTTATAGGGCTACTTTGAGTTGGAATCAAATCAATGGCAGAGGGTTAAAACAGGTTTTTAAAAAAATGTGTGTATCTGAAGACATCACGAGTATTGAATGTTTTCTCTAACTACCATTATCAAAAAGCGCCCAGGTGGTGCAATGAGCTAAGTGTTAGGGGAACCACAAGATCAATGGTTCAAAGCCCACTGACTGCTCTGAGGAAGAAAGATGAGGCCGTCTTCTTCTATAAAATCTTATTGTTGGAAACCCTAAGGGAGCTGGTCTACTCTGTCCTCTAGAGTCACTATAAGTTGACGGCAGGGATTGGCTTATGTTTAGTGTTATAAAACCTACATGTATGAGGAATGCAATATTAGATATTTTTAAAGATCCAAGCCCAAAACAAAGCTCATGGCCACAGAGTCAATTCTAACTGACGGCAATCCTGTAGGACAAGGTAGAGCTACCCTCGGGGCTTTCTGAGACGGTAATTCTTTACAGGACTAGAAATTCTCATCTTTCCCCCAAGGGAAGGCTGGCTGTTTTGGAAACAGAGTGTGAAACTTGACCTTAAACTAGTACTTGATTGGTCATGCTGAAAAGGGAACTAGGATTTATCAAAGGAAACACAGGGTTAGTTTAAATGTAGTAGATGGGTTGAAAGCCCAGTCCCACCTTTCTAGAAAATTTACATTTGAAAAGACACAGACAGTACTAAAGTGCTTAGAGAACAGGTGTACATTTAAAGGGAGGCATACAGGGAAGAGGAATGACTGTTTGACCTTACCATCCATGCAGGGATCCATGCAAGTTGCTTGCATTCAGGTAGGAAAAGTTAGTGGTCACTAGAGAAACTCTTTTTAGATCTGAAGGTAAAGGAAACCACCAAGCAGACAGCCTAGCATGCTCACTCCTAGTGAGCATTTAGATCCAATGAGTGAGTGAAAGCAGGGAGAGACAGCAATGAAAAGGCAGACTGAGTTTGAATATGTTCCATTGATATCCAATGACAACCCAAGAAAAGAAGGAGACAGAAAGAGATAGAAGAAGAAAAGGAGGAGAAGGAGGGAAAAAAAGGATAAAGAAGTGAGAGAAAAGCAGGAGGAGCAGGAGAAGGGGTGGGGGAAAGAGGAAGAGAGAGAGAGAGAGAGAGAGAGAGAGAGAGAGAGAGCAAAAGAGAGCGAGAGAGAATACAAACTGCTGATTGATCTAAATTACAGAAAATTGTATGGATGTCTGAGTCAAAGAGTGATACCCATAGGGGCTAGGGATGAGATAGAGAAGAGAATCTGGCTAATATGAAGTCTAGGAATGTGTCCCTACCCTAAACTTCCAAGTTTAGATAGTAATGAACTAACTTAGAGGAGATACATTGCTACAATTTAGTGGTTTACCCTGTAGTGGACTTAGCTTGTGGTTGCTTTATTAGAACTTAAATTTTGAATTCTAGGTTTGCAGAAGACTACAGTTAAAAGTGGGAGCATTAAATTAATTTTGAACCTCTATTTGAAGCTCTGGTGGTATAGGGTGCTGGTTATACACTGGGCTGCAGACTGCAAGGTTAATAGTTTGAAACAATCAGCCACTCCATGGGAGACAGATAAGGCTTTCTACTATTGTGGCGGTCATGTGCTTATGTTAATTCCATGATTGAGATGTAGGTGTGGAGTCTAGCCTGTTAATCTGGAGATAGCCAGTGAGTAGCCAATGAGGCCTCTGTGTAGGCATGGCTTTCTCCTGAGGCTTCTGGGAAATCTCCTGATATTTCCCTTGTGAAGATGAGAAACTATCTCCCTGGTTGTTGGGAGTTAGTCTCAGAGATGATGAATCAAGGACAAGACAAGATGGCAGCATCTGAGAACCTGAAGGAGCCGGAGAAGAAGCCACACGGCTTTGCTCTGATGGAGCCAGACCTCTGAAGCTGAAGAGGTCACGTGGAGACCCCTGCCAGTGGTGTGTTGCTTCTGCCACCACTGGATGCTGTTAATGGACCCTGAGTCCTGGAAGAGAGGAGCCATGGGGAGACCCCTGCCAGTGCCGGGATTCTGCACCCACTGATCCATGACTTCATGAATCGGAAGGAGACATTACAGACTGATATCAGGCGTATGGGCTAATATTGGTCTTATGACTTTGAACTGGACTGTGTTGGGATGCTTTCTCAGTGTTCCATTCCTTTTGTATATAAACCATTTCCTTATATCCATATGCATGTCTATGAATTTGTTCCTCTAGTCTATGCGGACTAACACAACTATGACAAAGATTTACAGTCTTGGGAACCCACAGGGGCAGTTATACCCTGTCTTATAGAGTTGTTGCTAGCTGGAATTGACTTGATGTGAGTGAGTTTAGTATCATTGAGTTCATTCTATTGACAGGCAATATGAAAATTGTGTTTGAAAATAGATTACAATGACAACAACAACCACAACAAAACAAATGGGCTCCAGGAATTGTTGGAACACAAACAGAAATGCTTCATCAAACTAATAGAACACTGGTAGTACTCACTAGTATATGTCCAGAAATTTAAAAGCAGCTATCTAGATGACCAGCCAACTAGAATCTACTCATATTTATTATGCTCAATACTAAGCAAGTGACCAACAGAATTCTGATAGCATTGAACAACATCCTTATTGTTTATTATTACATGCAAGTAATATGTTGTTGAAGATAATTTTTAAATGATTGATGAATACATAATCAGAGAACCAATCCAAGCTCTGGCATTTTTAATCACTCTAATGTATGTGAAACCTGGACAATGAATAAAGAAGACGAAGAAGGACTGATGCATTTACATTGTTGGTGAAGAAGTATCATGCACTGCCATAAGAACAAACAAATTGGTTTTGAAGAAAGGACAGTCAGAATGCTCCTTAGAAGTGAGGATGATGAGAAGTCATGTAACATACTTAGGATATTATTTTAGGAGAGATCTTACTCTGCAAAAGAACATCATGCTTGGTACAGTAGAGTGCTAACAAAGAAGAGGAAGATTCAAGAATCTGGTGGACACATTACAACAGAGATGAATTGATCTGCTCCAATCATGGCTTTGTGACAAATTTCCTTTGTGTTCCACTCTTGAGTCAAATAACGTGAATCCTTTGGACACCGTTATGGCCTCAAGCTGATAGTCTCCTCAGTCCAAATGGTTAGGTCTTGTCTTTGTCTTATCTTATTAAGACTTAATAAAGGGTTCTCTATAAATATATATTTGAATTTGTAATCTGCTCCCCCTTGAGAACAATGCAGATGCTCAAAGTTAAAACTAGAACAGGAGATTCTTCAGATCAAAAAACATTCTTCTCTCTTCAGAGTACTAGTTTAATAGGGATGGACAATTTAGACTTTAGCTATCTAAAATGGGAGGAGAAAATGTCTGTAGTAGCTAGCTTACATGCTTTCCTGGGTGTGCATAATCTGAAAATAAGGTGACACTATATACTCTGTCTTCCTGATGGATCTGAGGGAAGGTGCAGGTAGCATTATGTGATTCAGTCATGAGTTTTGATTAACATGGTAATTATGCTTATAAAAACTGTAATTCTAGGCTGAGCCCGGTGGCGTAGTGGTTGTGTGTGGGACTGCGGCCCACTGGGATGGAGGTTCGATTCCAGCTCCATGGAGCAAAGGCTGGGCCTCCTACTCCCACCACCCGAGGGCAGTGATGCCCCAAAACAAAAACAAACAAAAAAACCCCCTGTAATTCTAGAAGCTGTAACTATGAAAGAGTGGGAGATGCTATGCTATAGTTTAAGGAGCCCTGGTGGTGCAATGGATTCAGTATTGGACTTCAGTGGTTTGAACCCACTTGCGGCTCCACTGGATACAAAGGAGACTGTCCAGTTTGGTAAAGATTTATGGCTTCAGAAACACTATGGAACATTTCTACTCAGGTCTATAAGATGGCTATGAATTAAAATCAATTTGATGGCAGTGGGTTTATGTTTTGTAGTTATTGTTTATAGCTGGAAATTAGCCATGGAGATAGTATTTCTAGCACAAAACTGGCAAATTATAGTATGAAGGTGTTATTTATAAGATTATGCCTTTTTCCAGATAGTTGGTTAATAAAGGCACTGATGCAGTAAGTATTTAGAAACACTGACATGTACCAGTTTGTGTGAATCTGGGATTATTGTTTAACCTCTCGGCTCCCACTACACAAAAATCCTAAAATCGAAAAACTCTAGAAGGAGGATGGAAGCCAGACAATTCTACCACTTGAGGAGAACCATAGTGAGTGTTCAGTTGCTTTTCTCAACTTCTGTGCTATGTATTGCATTTAGCTATCTGAGATTACACAATTATGATTCCTCTTTAAAAATTACCCTTGCATCATAATCATTTCTTATGCCATTAAAATTATTTGAGAATTAGTGTTAATGCCTATGAAATATCCCACCCACCATTTGGATTAAACAATTTACCCCATCTGCATTACAAATAATAATGAAAAGTGTTCTTTTTTGCATTTGTAATTGTTTTCTTAGCTAAATTCCCAGAAGAGGGATTACTAGGTTACTTTTTGAGGCTGCAATACAAGTTGTTTTCTGGAATGTTTGTATGAGTTTATATTACCCCCTACAGAGATAGAGTACTCCTTTTGATCTGATTCGTTATATGAACCCAATTAAGAGGTCTATTTTAACTCAGAAACCAGCATCCGGGCATGTTGCATGTGAATGCATTTGGATGCCTGCTGGTTGCCTGATAGCTTTAGATCTAGATGACCAAATTTGGAGTGTTAGTTAAAAAAAAAATTGGTACCAAGACAAGTCCTGAAGCTTTACTGGCAAAGGCAAGTCAACTTGAATAAAAATGATGGTCAGCCTTTCTTAAAGTGCCAGCACTTTGTAACTCAAGTGGCTTGCAGTGGCGCTGGAAATGTGCACAGAAGTTGGGTAGGTGACCATATTTAGTGAGAATAATAGTTACAGTTTATTGCAGAGCTGCGGTGGCAGGGGTAATGAACTAGGATACCTTATTTTTCTTTTTTTGGGGGGGCATCACTGCCCTCTGGTGGTGGGAGTAGGAGGACCAGCCTTTGCTCTTGTGAAGCTGCTGCTGGAATTGAACCTCCACCCCAGTGGGCCGCAGTCCCGTGCAGAACCACTACGCCACCGGGGCTCAGCCTCTTATTTATCTTTTATTGGAAACATGTAGTCTACTGCTTTGAGCCTAAGCGGGAATGAAAAGCAAGAGGGGCAAGAAGATGCACCTTTCCCTACAGAGAAGACATATTTTAAGCAGCAATAGCACTGTCTTTTATCCACATGCTTAATTCTTAGTATAAAGGAGTACTTGCTCAAGGCAGGCACTAAAAATGCTGTTCCTGTTTGCTGCCCAGTCCACTCTGACCCGTGGCAGCATGGGGTACAACTGGACCCTTGGTGTCCTCCAGTCCATTGTGATGGTGTATTTTGAAGGGAGCCCTGACACATTGGGTAGCTAACTGCAAGATCAGTAGTTCGAATTGACCAGCCACTCCCTGGGAGAAAGACAAGGTTTTCCACAGGTTTTTAAAAGTTACAGTCTTGAAACCCACAGGAAGTTCTTCGCTGTCCTCTAGGGTCGTTGTCAGTCAGAATCAACTCGATGGGTAGCCTTTTAGGCTTCAAACTTCATAAACAAAAAATAAAAAATTTGTCCAATAAAATTGATGGATGCAGTGGCTGGTAGTTTCACACTACTCACCTTGAAGTTGGTAGCCCAACACATAACTGATGATGCCACCAGGGCTCTCTGCAAAATGCACTCTGACAATGAACTCAAGTGTACCCATGATTTCGTTGTCCATATGTCCACCATGGGCTGAAACTGACTCAACAGCAAATATTAACAATTCTTTTGTCTAACTTATGCAGAGCATATAATTTAAGTTAATTAGTAGTTCAGCAGTGAGTTTGGTTTGGGGACTCTGTTGTGCTCCACAGGGTTTTCTTTGTTTAATTTTCACAAGTCAATCGCCAGGTCTTTTCTGTTCTGGAAGCACCATTACACGTGTTCTCTGTGAGTAGCCCTGTTGGTATTTGAAATACGAGTGCCACAGCTTCTGCCATCTCCATAACCCTCAAGGCACTACGATCATTTTAAATGGTCTCTCTCCATCACAACCGGCCTTGGTGTCATAGCGTTGGGCTGCTAACCTCCTGGTCCTTAGTTCACAGCCTTCAGAGGCTGCAGGAAGAGGATGAGGTTTTCTCCTCCCAGAAACTGTTCTACCTTGCCCTGTAGGGGAGTGATGAGTCAGAAATGACTAGATTGTTTATAAACTTCCATAAACGATGTTAGTAGTAAAAACATGGATTGATTGTATGCTCCCAATCTTTCCCTCTGCAGGTGGTAAAATGCCTGTGTGCCAGGTCCGGTGCTGTGCTCCCTCCCAACTGTCCTTCTGTTTCAGGCACTGTTGCAGCAGCTACTGGTGCCATCCATCTGTTGAGGGTCATTTTTTTTTTTTTTTGCTTATGATATTTAAACTTCAAACATCTATGATGTTATGAACTCTCCACTCTGAACTCTCTTTCTTACTTCCCTTAAGTTACAGAGAAGGAATTTTGGAAGCACAGCAATGAAGCACTCCGCCACTACCCCCACTTAGACCCCCCCCCCTCACTGCTCTGAGGGCAGAAGACAAGGCACTTTGAGTTCGTGAAGCTTTACAGGCTTGGCATCCATATGGGGCCCTTCTATCTGGCCTGTAGGGTAACTTGGAGTCGGAATGTGACTCTTGCAATGCACTTGATTTCTTTCTGAGTTAAATAGCTGAAAAATGTTCTCCTTGCCATTTAATAACTCTTGGAACATCTTTTCAAATGCCTGCCACCCGGTTTTCTATATATGGAAAACTATTTTTATAGAAGTCATCCCTTTGGTTGGATATTCTCGTGTCATGTGTTTTATATTAGCATTGATAATACTTTTTGTTCACTGAAGTTTGGGCTTTCTAAGCTAGAGCCTTTACTTGGGAACTGTTGTGTGAGAAGCTGACTTGGTCTTGGAAGGTCCCTGCTGACTAACTCCAAGATAGAGTCTTGCAGCGGCCTGGTCTATTTCCTCTTTTCTCTGTAATCTTTCCCCTCTCTTCCTTTCTCAGGTCCATCACAGAGGGGAATTCAGGGCAGTCTGTCTTCCTCCAGCTCTCTCTACCTCGCCCTCTGAATCAGGGCCACAGAGCTTTACTCAACCCCTGCCCACTTCTGCTGTCCTCTGTTTAAAACAGGAGGTGACACAGTTGAGGGTAAGAATGAGGAATGCCAGATGCTTACCCGATCCCTGCCAATCTTCAGGTATCTATTTCTCCTTACAGACAACCATTTGCAATAAAACAAACAAAACTTGCTTCTTTAGTTGTTAGCTCCATATTTCTACATAATATTCATATGTTGAAAAATAAAAAAAATTATCTTACATCTTACCTATTCCATAATTTTCCAGTCCTCTCCTTATATGCTGCCAGTAGTTATATTATAGTATGACTTAGATCAATATTTAGAATTTACATCACTGAGTATATAGTATTATTCATAGTTGAGTCAAATAGTGTAATATAGTGCTAATATCTTTTATAGTGAAATTTTTTCTTTTTCCCTTTGGTAATAACTGCCTTACTTTTTTCTTTTCTTTCTTAAAATTTGCACTTCCTACAAATATATTTCTACAATCTCTACACAGTTTAAAAATGCTTTTCAACTGAGGTGAAGCTGTCATAATTTATCAGTCTCCAAGCTCCTCTCTTGGGAGATATTTCTCCTAACCCATTTATCTCCCTGCTTTATAGTAGCTCGGGGATTTTCTCTCTGTATGTGGTCCACTCAGAGCTTTGATGACATTGGAATATTGCTTTTCTATCTTTCTTGCCTTTTAAAAGTCATTTGATTGGGGGCTATTACTGCAATTCATCCATCCACCCATCGTGTTGAGCACATTTGGTGCCATCAGCATTCTCAAAACACTTCCTTTCTACTTGAGTCCTTGATATCAACTCATTTTCCCCCTCCCTCCCCCACACCCTTCCTTTACTCCTTCATCTCTCAATTTCTTCCTCTCTCCCTCATGAATCCTTGATAACTTATGAATTATTGTTATTATTTTTTCATGTCTTACACTTACCACTGTGTCCCTTCATCCACTTTTCTGTTGTTCATCTCCTGGGTGTCAGGATTATATGTCAATCATTGTGATCAATTCCTCATTCTCCCCCCACCTTCTCCTACTCTCCTGGTATAGCTACTCTCATTATTGATCCTGAGGGGTTAATCTACTCTGGATTCCAGCTCTTATCTGTACCTGTGTACATGCTCTGGTCTAGCCAGATTTATGAGATAGAATTGGGATCATGAATGTGTGTGTGTAACATTAAAGAACTAGAGGAAAGTTGTATGTTTTGCTATATGGCACCCTGATTGGCTCATCTACAGATGCGCTTTGGGCCTCTACTCCATGTACCCCCTCATTCACATTGATATGATTTTTTGTTCTGGGTCATTAATGTCTGATGCCTGATCCCCCAACATCTCATAACCACCCAGGCTGGTGTGCTTGTTCCATGTGGGCTTTGTTACTTCTCAACAAGAAAACTGCTTGTTTATCTTCAGGCCTTAAGACACCAGATGCTATATCTTTTGAAAGCCAGGCACCACCAGTTTTCTTCACTATATTTGTTTATGTACTCGCTTTGTCTTCAGCGATCTTGTCAGAAAGGTGAACATTGTGGAATGCCAGGTTATTAGAACACTCTACTAAGTACTCACTGAACACAAGAATACTTCATTTTACTATCTTTCAGGGCTGCTATGGAGAACTCAGTGCCAGTCTAGGCCTCCTCTTTTCTTTGTAGCTTGCTTCTCTGGAAGCCTCTAGAATCTTCTCTTTATCATTGACAACATGAAATTTCATAACGGTGTCTTTTTCCTGCCTATTTTTCCTTCTCTAGCTTCTTTTCAATCTGGGTTATTTTCAAGTCAAAGGCTCAGATCCCTTAATTCTAAGAACTCTCTCTTGACATATATATGTATATATACACATATATATGCATGCATATGTTTATGGATGCCTCATGTAAATGTAGAGGAACCCTGGTGACATAGTTGTTACACAGTAGACTCTGATCCATCCGAGGGAGATAGGTGGGTCTTCTACTCAAAAGCTGCCGTCTCAGAAACCCACCAGGGTTGCTATGAGCCCTCATGGCCTTGATGGCGCAAACCTGGTTTGTTTTGGTGGTGGCATGGCTAATTTCTTTCATCCCATCTTACTTACAAAGACAATTTGAATAGGATGATTGTTTTTCAATGATGAGCTTAAGTTATTGTCTAGCAACTCTTCTTTGACCTCTCTGGATCACATGAATGGTAATTACAATGGCTAATATTTACTGAAGACTTATAATGTGCCAGACCCTGTTCTAAGTGCTTCAAGTCTCCCTGTGACCCCTAAGACTTTTGGCTCATGGTAAGTTTATGCACGATGGCAAGAAATGCTGCCTGGTCTTTCTTCGTCTTTGTGATCAGTTGTGGATTAGACTGGACCTCTGATCTACAGGTGGTAGCAAAGGTGGTGGTAGTAGTGGTTTGTGTGTGGGGTCTTATGTGCGTCAGAGTGGAATTGTGCTCCAAGGAGTTTTCTTTTTTCTTTAGTGGGTTTTGCATTTTTTCCTTTTAAATCTTAACAGATTTATTGGCACTTTCTCCAGATGTCATATAATTCAATAGTTCAATCATATCAAGAAGAGTTGAACAATCATTACCACAATCAATTTTAGAATAGTTTCTTCTTCCTTATACTCACTGTTATTAGTATAATTATTATTCTTAAAACATGAGAAAATATGCACAATAAGACACTTTTCAATTTTGACAACTTGTACAAGCATAATTCTGTGCCATTGATTATGTTCTTGGTGTGGTACAACCATTATTGATTTTCAAATTATTTTACCACCATCAACAGATAAATTCAATGATCCCTAAGGAAATAGTCTCCCTCCCTCATCCATGGTAACCACTGATCAATTTTGGTTTCTTCTCTTTTTGGTAGTTTTCCTGTATAAAATTCATACAGCATCACAATCAGGTCCAATAATCCTTCCCCCTTCCCACTATCATTGTCTGTTCCCCCTTTGCCTCTCCCCCCACACACCTAGACATCTTTTCCTTGTGTATTAAGTGAAAGTTTGCAGAGAAAATTCGTTTCCCACTTCATAGCTCGCATGTCGCGTTGCAGGAGATGAGGGCATTGCCCACAATGTGGAGCATGCTTCCCGCTTGCTAGACTCCCAGCTGCCAAACACGAAATGAGGAGACTCTCCCTCACCAATCTCACCAAGGAGCCAGAGCACGCACTAAAGTTGACGGCAAGTGTTCCCGTCCTGCCACCTCCCTCACCCGCCCTTGACTGAGTGTTCTTGAGATCCCAGTGGGCACTGGTGAGTCAATAATGGGCAAAACCCACTCCATGAGGCTCAGTGTTAGAGGAGAGTGCTCCGATAAGCATCTTCTCTGATTTGCTGAACACTTTCCCTCGGCATTTTATTCCCATGGGTTTTTATACTTGAGTGCCAACCACAGGCCCTGAATGTCTGCACTTTCATTTTCCTTTTTCATTAATCAGGGAGCCTGGGTGCTGTAATACTTAACTGCTTGGCTGCAGTTTGAATCCACCTAACGTTTTATTGATTAGGCGGCCTGGTGGCATAATGGGTTAAACACTGGGCTATTAACTGCAAGGTTCACAGTTCGAAACAAGCAGTCTCTCCAAAGGAGAAATGTGACACTTTCTACTCCCGAAAAGAGTTAGGGTTTTGGGAACACCCTCCCCCCATCCCCCCAGTGGCAGGTCTACCCTGGTCTATAGGGTCGCTATGCATCGGGATGGACTGGCTGGCAGTGAGTGGAGTGGAGCGGCTCACCGGGGGAGAAAGATCTGGGTGGATTGCAGGATTGCAGCACAGAAACCCTGATGAAGCAGTTCTGGCCTGCCATTGGAGGTTGCTAGGAGTGGGAATGAACCTGACAGCACTGACAGCAACAATTGCACCGACCCACCAAGCAAAGTGCTGTTAACTCCCTTGGAATTATGAAAAGATACAACCCAGAAGAGGGTAACTTATTCAGGGTCTTAGAGTCATAAGCAGGGGGCAGAAATGAACCTAGTTCTGCCCAACTGTGGGGCTTATGTTTTCATTTTGATTTTTTTCATAGAATACTTTTGGCCTCTGTGCATTGCTTGCTATCATTTCCTGCCTGTGTTTTGTGAGTCTAGCCAGATTCTTAGCAAGCGGTGAGCATGCTCCACATTGTGGGCAATGCACTAATCTCCTACAATGCTATGTGCAAACTATGAAGTGGGAAACGAATTTTCTCTGTGAGCGTTCACCTCATACACAAGAAACAGATGTCTAGGTGTGTGGGGGGAGAGGGCATCAAGCGAAGGGGCATCAAGCAATGAATGTGGGAAGGGGGAAGGATTATTAGACCTGATTGTGATGCTGTATGAATTTTATACAAGAAGACTACACAAAAGAGTAGAAACCAAAATTGACTCATATGGACTTATCTCCATCTCCCCACTATAGAAACACTGCATGGATACCCCGAACACTGGGGCCAGGGAAATCTGAGTTTGAACACCACCCTTCTAACCCAATTATCTCTGTGCCAAAATGATAGTTGCCAAGTCTCAGTTTTCTTGTGAGTAAAATGGAGACAATACCTACTGTGTGGTTGAGTAAAATAGACTAGATAAAGATAGATAAATAAGATAGGTGATATAAGAGAAATAAAATCAAGGATTACATCCAGTATTGCTCTCAATTAGGGTCAATTCTTTACTCTCCTCCCCCCTCTCCACTTCCCCAGGCACATTAGAGCCTCGGGAAGTCTTTGCTGATGGAGCATCAAGAGATGGCCCTGCAAAATTCACTTGGGATTGCATGCTGTTGGGAAATCTTCAGAAAGTGATATCCATGTGTGAATGCTCACTTGAGGGAAGCCGGGGTGGGGAGTGGGGGTTCCGAGTGTCTCCCTGGGACCTAGCTCCGAGGCTGTGCCAGCAGATGCCTGCATGGACTTCCACACTGAAGGCCAGAGCTCCCACCAGCCTCTCCTCGGGAGGAAGAAGGGCAGGGCTCTCCACCCTCAGGAAGAACCACCCTCGGACACTCACAGGGACAGTTCCACCCTGCCCTAGAGGGCACTACGAGTCAGAACTGACTGGATGGCAGTGAGTTCCTGGCGTCACACACCCATGACTACTGCTTCCAAGAGCAGCCCCACTAGGCCTGGTCAGGAGTGACAGCTGCCTGTGTGAGCAGTCTCAACCACTAACACATAATTTCGCCTCAGTGACTATGCTCAACTCCCAGCAGGCCTTGTTTAAACAGGCAGCTTGTAACAGCTGGGGCTGGCTCAGCGGAGCGTGCGGCATGCAAGGGATGCGCCGAGTGCAGGTGCCTGTCTCTGAATGTGCAATCATGCAAATCGGAGGACCAAGACTGCTGTGCATTGAAAGCCTGCTGCTCGGCTCCAATAAACACAACTGTCTCTTGCTGGGTCTGGACTGGCAGTCCTCAACCCATCAATTCAAATGAGCATCGCTGGTGATACGGCAAAGAAGTGTGCAGTGAATCACAATCAGAACTCTCCATTTGGGGCAGGCAGCATCTGGGAGAGTGGGCACTTTTCCTGGGGTAATTCTTAGCGGAACTGGCCGGGAGACAGGAGGTATTACCTGAGGAGGGAGTGAGGGAGGGAGGTGACTCATGCCTGTCACTGAATTATGGAGATTACTTGATCCTACCCCCACCTTGTAGGAGGGAGTTCAGTGAAAGCCAGAGAGGTGGAGGAATTTGCCCAAGGGTACACAGTTTATCAGTGGTATGCACCTCCTGACCTTGAGTCTGATGCTCCCCCTTTCAGCCACTCTAGGAGCTAAGCTGTCCTTTGGGTCACTGCTTTGAGTTTCAAACCACACTCAGTTGCCATTAAGTTGACCCAAGGAGTCCCATTGCAGCTGTGCTCCGTTTGATTTTCAAACAGCTAATCTTCCAGAAGTGGACTGTCAGACCTTTCTTTTGAGGTGGCTCTGGGTAGACTTGAACGGCCAACCTTTTGACTTGTAGCTGAGCAGCTAACCACCTGCACCATCAAGGCTTCAAGTGAGTAGTAGCTCTCTCCCCAAAGTCACTGAGAGAGGTGATAGCAGACCTGATGCCATGTAGAGAACTGAAAGGGGTTCTGGAAACACAGGAAAGGAGGAGCTTATGGTAGATGTCTGGGCTTTGTCAGTGACAGATTGGTTCTCCGGTCATAAGACTTGTCTGTCTCACTTCTGACCTTATGGGTCTCTGTTCAAGCAGCCTTCAGATTGTTTCTCATGAAAGGCTCGTTGTGTAGGTAAAACTCTTTGGTTGCCAGTACTAAATAGAAATGGCTGTGAAGAAAGGCAAATACAGCTGTCATCTCCCCATCCATTTGGCTAGCTGAGAGGCCAGCTGCTCCATGGGAGAAAGGTGGGCAGTCTACGTCCTTAAAAAGCACAGCCTCTGGAACCCTGTGGGCAGTTCCATTCGGTCCTACAGGCTCCACATGAATTGGAATTTGACTCAACAGCAATGTGTTTTGGAGAGCTAACATAGAGGCACCTCTTCCACGCTACATCTGAGAACAGTCTGTTGACTCATTTTTTGGGAAGTAGGTTATTCCTATCTCAGTCTGGAAGCTCCACTGAAACTTTTTCACTCTGGGTGACCCTGTTATTTGAAATATGGTGGCCTGGCTCCCAGCAAACGATGTATTGCTGCAAAAGACCTCTTCAAGGTGTTGAAAAACAAGGAGGTGATTTTGAGGACTAAGGTGTGCCTGGCTCGTCCTATGGTATTTTTCAGGTGCCTCACATGCAAACGAAAGGTGGACATTGAATAAGGAAGACTGAAGAGGAATGGATGCATTTGAATTATGAGTCTTGACAATAGTCAGAGTACTAGGGACTGTCAAAAGAGCAAGTGGAAGAAGTAGAGCTAGAATGCTTCGAAAAGGCAAGGATGGGGAGACTTTGCCTCACATACTTTGGACATGTTGTCAGGAGAGACCAGGCCCTGGAGCAGGACGTCATGCCTAGTGAAGTAGAGGGGCAGCCAAAAAGAGGAAGACCTTCAAGGAGAGGGATGACACAGTGGCAGCAACAATGGCTCCAGCACAGGGACAATTGTGAGGCTGGTGCAGGCCCAGGCAGTGTTTCTTTCTGTCCTGCTTAGGCTCGCTAGGGGTTGGAAGGACTTGATGGCACTTAGCAACAGCATCGGCTTCCATCCCGCGAGAGAAACACAAATCCCCACAGCGCCCCAAACGGGTGGGTTTGCAGACACACTCTGGCCATTATGCTTCAGTACGAATTAGCACCTCCTGGAAAGCTCAAAGCCCAGAAAGACTAGGAGGGATCTTCCAAAAGTCTCTCCCAAAATGGAATAAAAAGGGTGGTTTATTTTGGTCTGCTATTTAGTTTTGTAGATAAAAAACTAACGCTCAGAGAAGAGGCATGAGTGATTCAAAGTGAGCCCAGCCCCAACAGCATTTTTGTACTGTGTGGAGGGAGGCTGGGAGAACCACTGGTAGATCCTCACCAGCTACCAGCACACTGCAAATGTTGACTAGAGGAACACTGAAGCTTTCTAGCAAGATTTGTGGTCCATGGGAGCTCTGCCTACTGGGCACATTTTGAAGCATTTGTTTTAGAGAAGGCCAAGGTGCTCCCACTATAATTCTGCAGCTAATTTCTCCATGGACTCTCATGCCCTGGCAGAGAGAGAGAGAGAGAGAGAGAGAGAAATGCAGAGAATGACTAGGTTTATGCCTGACCTGATTCTTGTTCTATTGACCTTGTGCTTCAGAAAAACAGATGGGTTTGGTGTGATATTCTGTACCTGCTTCAAAATGTTGTTACAGAGAGGATTGAAGGAGGAGATGAGAGGAGGCTTTCATAGCCCTGTGCCTCTGACTGCAAAATATCTTCCTTTAGTTCTCATGCCCTTACCCCTGAGGTCACAGCTACTGCTGGGATCCAGTGGAGCGGACGATAGAGTTGGGAGTAGAGGCAGGAATGGACTGATGTGAAGAGAGGACATTATCATAGGCTCTCTGAAGTAGCTTAGCACGGCTCATGAGGCCTGTGAAGGATTAGGGAGGGGAAGATGAAAGGCAAGCTGGAGCCAAGGAAAGTAGGTAAAGGAAGCCATTATTAACATAAGTGGTGAAATTCATGGGAAGTAAATCTGATGTTTTGCCCATGTTCAACTGGATTAGGAATAAGTAATGAAAGCAAATAGACTTAATGGGGTGGGGATGATTAGCAGTGTCTTACAATATGTCAGGAAATGACTTTGTTCAGGAAGAGCTGAGGGCCAGAAGAGGAAATTGAACTTAATTCTTATCTCCGTATGGAGTTTTAGTTGCTTAGCTTGTTAGTACACCTGTAAAACCAGAAAGAAAGGGAAGCTTGGACTTTAATATGCTGTTTGCAAAGTAACTTGAGATTTGAATGTCTTGACTATCTGGCTCAGGATTTTTTCTACCCAATTACTGTAACACATGGATGTCCCTAGTGGTATTCGTGACTCTGGTTCAAAGTCACCTTTTATATATTTCTTTGAACAATTTTCTCGACATATAATTCACACAGCATATAATTCAGTGGTTTAAATATTTTTAAAAGAATCGTACAATTCTTTTCATAATCAATTTCAGAATACTGTCTTCATTTTTGTACTCATTATTGTTAACTCTCCAACCTCTCCCCAGTCTGGTTTCTGTCTCTACAAATTTTCCTATCCTGGATTTCATTTCATACCAAACACCACCACCCCCCCCCCCCCAAAAAAAACACCCCAAACAGAAAAAGAAACAACCAAACAAAACATCCAAAACTGCCACAAAAAAACAAATACAGATGCTTTAGTCCAGGTAGACTAGAGAAATAAATCAATAGACACTCATATGTTTATAAGAAAGGCCTTTATATAAAAGAGCAATTTTATATTAGAAGCCATCCCAGCCCATTCCAGATCAAGTCCATAAGTATGATATTAGTCCACATGTCTGATATCAGTCTGTAATTCCTCTTCAGACTCACACAACACATGCAATGATGCTGAATGCAGGAAGATCACAGGCCAGTGGGTGGGAAGTCTTGTGGATCCAGTGGTGGTGGAAGCATCTGAGTGTTGGTGTGGGTTTCCATGTGGCTCCTCCAGCTCCAGGGCTCTGGCTCTCTCAGTGTAGCTCCATCTGACGTGTCGACAGGAATACAAAGCAGAGTGTATTTGGCCTGCAGTAAGCTATTTATCTCCTTTGCACCTCCAAACGAGGTTGCCAAGCTGTGACCTGATTCACAGGCTGGATTCCAATCCCTCCCCAAGTTGACAGGAAATTACGTAACTGTCACAACAGAACAACTTCAATTCAAAAGAAGTCAGAAATTAAAAAAAAACAAACAGAAAAACTAGAAGAAATTTAAAATAGGTCAAAAGAGGAAATAAGTGATAAGTCCATTAGTCCATTTTCCAAGGTATCTTGTCTGAAGATAAAGCTATTTACATCCCTGGTCAATGGGCAAATCGGATTCACCAGAGGCTGAACCTAGACTCTGCAAATGGATTTTGGGCTTTCACTGTCCTTTCTAGCCTTCTAGTTTTGTGTACTTCTTTTGTTCTTATTTAAGTGCTGCTTGAAATAATAACCTATGTTTTAGTGTATCATATTTATTACTTAAAATAGTCATTAGGGCAAGAAACCCATTCTTAGATTATTTGAATCCCACCACTACCTATATCTGTGAATGTAATCTTATTTGAGATATGTGAGGTAGTTATATAATTTCATGCAAATTTGATAAATAAGTGCAGGTGTGGAGTCTTGCCTATGAATCAGGTCATAGCCTGATTATGCCTCCTTGTGGGGGTGGTCTTCTCATGAGGATTCTGGGAACTTCCTGTCTTTCTTATTGGAGGTGGGCTACACACTCTCTCAGCTTCATCTTCCTGTGGAGGAGAAAGAGGGCTGGAGGAGTCATGTGGAGATGCTTCCAACCAGTGGATCAATACAAAGTACCACCCACTGGTCTATGATTTCCTCCATTTGGTATCATTGCATGTGCTGCAGGATCTCTAGTACAATTCCCTCCTCTGGTTTTAGATTTTATTATTTATAATCCTTGGATCACACAAGCTGATGTGCTTCTTCCATGTAGATGTAGTTGACACTTCATTAAGAAGACTGTTTGTTTTAAGACAAACTTTTGAGACAACCAGACACCATTTTTTCTGATAGGTGAACACCATCTTCACCACATTTTGCTCTAGCATCCATAACTTCAAAGATCTCTTAACAAGGGTAAGCCTCAAACAAGGTCCCATCATAAGAACTGATTGTTCAAAAGTCTATTGTGAGCTCAAAATCCATTTATGTATCTAAGTTTATACCAATTTTTGTTTTACTTTAATAGCGTCGTCAAAGTCACCTTTCAATGACATGAATGTGCAGCTTCTTTCTCTCAACTCTGTCCAGACTTGTTGCCTTCTCAGGACCCAGAGGAAGTTGATCTGCACCATAAACCTTATACAAAATTCTCCCTACAGATTGCAGGCCTTTCATCTGAGGTGGATTCAAACCACCAACTTTGTGGATGGTAGCCAAGTGCTTAACCCTTTAAAAATCATTTTATTGGGGGTTCATACAACTCTTAACACAATCTGTACTACATCCATTGTATGCCAAGTACATTTGTACATTTGTTGCTATCATCATTCTCAAAACATTTTCTTTTTACTTAAGCCCTTGGTATTAACACCTCATATATCCCTTCCTCCCCGCTCCCCCCTCCCTCATAAATCCTTGAAAATTTATAAATTATTACTATTTTATCATACACTGTCATACTCCACCTACCCTTTGCCCTCTGGGTATTGCCCCTCACACCACGGGTCCTGAAGGGATCATCTGTCCTGGATTCCCCATATTTCTGGTTCCTGTCTGTATCAGTGGACGTCCTCTGGGCTAGCCAGATTTTTAAAGTAAAATTGGAATCATGATAGTGGGAGGAGGAAGCATTTAAAAACTAGAGGAAAGTTGTATGTTTCATCATTGCTATACTGTACCTTGACTGACTTGTCTCCTCCGTGCAACCCTTCTGTAAGGGGATGTTGCTTTACCTACAGATGGGTTTTGGGTCCCCAATCTGTGTTCTCATTTATAAAGATATAATTTTTAGTTCTTTGATACCTGATCCCTGATCCCTTCAACACCTCATGGTCACACAGACTGGTGTGCTTCTTCCATGTGGTCTTTATTGCTTCTGAGCTAGATGGTCACTTGTTTGCTTTCAAGCCTTTAAGATCCCAGATGCTATATCTTTTGATAACCTGGCATCATCAGCTTTCTTCACTACATTTGCTTATGCATACGTTTGTCTTCAGCAATTGTGTTGGGAAGGTGAGCACCATGGAATGTCAATTTAATAGAACAAAGTGTTCTTGCATTGAGGAAGTACTTTGGTGGAGGTCCAATGTTTATTTGCTGTCTTAATACTAACTCTATAAGTATATGCACATAGATTTATTTCCTTATCATTATATATACATATATTTACCTATGTACAAGCCTGTATTTAGACCTCTATAAATGCCCTTTGTCTTCCTCTATTTCCTTTTACTTTCCTCTTGTCCCACTATCATACCCAGTCTTCATTTGGGTTTCAGTAATTTCTCTCGGTAATATTACTCTTGATCAATTCCTATCAGGCCTCCCATACACACCTTGCCACTGATTTATGATCACTTGTTGTTTCCTTGTTCCTGGGTTGGTTAGCACCACCTCCTTTTACCCCCTCCTGCTCTCCCATCTCCACCCTAGAACCATCAGTCCCATTGTTATCTCCTCCAGACTGTTCACCCAGTCTATCTTCTCTAGATGGAGTTGTAGAGGGAATATTATGTACAAAAGCACAAGATATCACAAGATGAAGTCACAAAAGAAACCAAAACAATGACAACAACAAAACCAATGTCCAGAAAAATATATAAGTAAAAAAGAAAAAAAAAAGAAAAACGAAAAACCTGTGATTAGTTCAAGGTCTCTTTGTTGACCTCTAGGAGCGTCCTCCAGTTGAGTCTGATGGAGTGCCACATTCTGGCCCCACAGTAGATCCTTGATACTCCCTTGGGAATTCCATGTTCTACTCCACCTGCTGTTCTGCTGCACACCCTTAATGTTTTGCCTCGGTGTGAAAGGGTCAGACTGGGTGCAATACCAACATTGTGTTTCCAGTGTTGTCCCCTTAGGGTCTTGAGTCAGCAAGGAATATTGTGTTTCTTGGTGGGGTCCTCTCTGTGCATTGGCTGTTCTGAGTGGGGATATCGTCCTCAAGTCTTGGTGGGCCAGGATGCCCTCCACTCTCTCTTCCTCCCCCTTCATTTGCTCTTGTGTGCTCTCATCAGACATGTTCCTCTCCCTGGTCCTTAACCATTTTAGTGCTTTATTTGACCTACTTATCTTCGTACTGTATTACATATAGTTTTGTATCACTACTCTTTTGCAGTAGGATTTGAATTTTCAAATTGTTTTAATATCGGGACTTCTTGCAGAGAATGATAAGTGACTTCTCAATTTTTAGTAGGAAGACATATCTCAGTCTTAATTTCAAAAGGCACATAACTGCTTAGAATTTCTCAGCCTCTCTTGCAACTGAGTGTATTTGATGATGGGATATAACTAGAATTCTTCTAGTTCCTCTGCCTGCAAAACATCTGTAGGAAATTGCCTGTCATCCATTTTCTTCATCCATTTATAACTGTCTAGAATATAGACAAACACATACACATGGAGATAATGGAAGAAGAGAAGGGACTTGAGTCCTGGCATAGCTTTGTAGAATAGAGTGGCCTACTTGCTCTGGACTGCTTATCTCCTTTCTGGTCTTAAGTAAGGAAAAACTCAACTTATGTGTTATCTTAGACTCTGTATGTTTGGTTTGTCATAGCAGATTTGTTCATAATCATATATCCAATCTTAAAAGAAAGTTAGATGTTCTGAATTTTCTCCTTTTCCTTGTTGGAATTCTAATGCTTTCTCAAATTCCGGAGTGTGGGATACAAGGGTTATGCCTTACTGCTCCTCAGGAAAAGCAGGAAGGTTGCTGATGGCTCTTTTATTTAAACTCTGGGTCTAATGGTTCATCAAGGTTTCGTGTGAAGGACAAGAGAAGAAGCTGGTGTGAGGAGGAAGTAGAGAGAAGGAAGTGCCTCTGGGGAAAGAAAGATTTCATCAGTGCAGAGAAGGATATGGGGTGGGCAGAGGAGGAGGAGGAGGAGGAGACCATTGTACCCCCCCCCCCCCCAGAGACTGTGACAAAAAAAAATCCTTACCTAAGGATCTTTTCAAGCAAGGATCAACTGCTTGAAAAGAGTTTTGAGAGGAGCTGGCAAAATATTAATAAGTAGACTATTGGTCAAGAATGTATAGTATGGAAATGAAAACATTACACAGGTGGTCCAGCTTAGAACCACAAATGAGCTAACTGAGTTAGATACTTGACAGCTGAATTTTCTGTTGGTCTCTAATGAAGGCTTGTTTTCATTAGCAATCAGCATCTTGGCCTAAAGTGACATCTATGTCTTCTCTGACACTTACAATCTTCACTGTTGACCCCGGGTAACCCTTCTCTACCTCCTCTTCCCAAGAATACCACCAAACACAAGAAAAGGACAGCAGTATGAGAAGTTCCTCCAGATCTAAATTTGAGACTGATGCTGCCTAATTTACAAAACCCAAAGAGTACAGGCTAATAATTAAATTTGGATTTAGCTGTATATTTTCTTAGGGTAAGTATTTGGTATGCAGTAATATGTGTACTCATTTATCAATCCTACTCAGGTGTGTAGGTTAGAGTGCTGAAGATCTCTTGAATTAGGTAATGACACAATGACACCCTTTAATATTACTCTTCCATGAGTATCAGTGCTACAACTCTAAAGAAAAGGATTGACTTTCTTGTCATCCATGTAGCATGTGGATGAATTCACATCTTATCGCCAGAATTCTATTATAAGCTTCTTGGGGGCTAGCGCTATTCCTGTCCTATCTGAATATTTCAGTCAATACCAGCATAGGGTTAAACACATAGATGACATTCAGTAAAGACTTATTGTTGAGCTGAAATGGAAGGCCATGTACTAAACTGAAGAGGACAATGGGCAGGTGCTGTTATTGAGTTTATCTTTGATGTTAGGTGTGCGTTTGAAAAAGTTTCTCTATCTTGCTGGGTCCAAGTTCCTAGTTCAGAGAGTTGTGTTAGAATTTACCATTTTTAATTTGAAATTTTGGTAGGAGAAAGTGAGGTAAGAAAATTGTCCAATGGATGGGACCCTAGATTCACGTTGCTTAGCAGGAGCAACTGGCCACGAGGCACATTTAGTTCTCACGTACTAGGCCAGGAGCTCTGGTGGGAGAGTGGGTTACCCTTGGACTACTAACCATAAGGTCAGCAGTTTGAGCCCACCACTTACTCCTCTGGAGAAACATGAGGGCTTCTGATTCCATGAAGATTATCGCTCTGTTCTGTCTTATGCGGTCACTGTGCATTGGAAGTGCAGAACTCAAGGCAGTGAGTTACGCTTTTAAAAAATGTTGTTTTTGATAGCCAGTAACCCACCCCTAATTGAATGAAATTGAGAAAGTCACTTTTGCTGTGATTCTTCTGTGAACATGCTCCTGGGGACCTCCAGCATGGCCTATCCTGTCCCAGTTCATCAGTCTGGCTACTGTGCTCAGAAAGTCTGGTTGTTCTAAGTGCTCACCCTCCACTTACCTCTGGGGCATCCTGAGGCCACTGATGAAACCTTGGCAGCTGGCTCAGCTGCCTGCTATCCTCGTTGATATCCCATTATGCTAGCCCCAGGTCTTCAGAAGCCATGTCAGAAGAACCAGCCCCTAGCAATTTGCTCCAAGCACAGGCACAGTATTCTTCCCCTTCTTGATGAAGTCTAACGAAAGTGGATTCCATGGCTCAGGCATTCTCCAAACTCTCAGGTATTACTCTCCCTCTCACTCTCATTCGGTCACTCCTTACTCCCCAATTGTGATTTGGGTGATTTGTGAATATTCACTCTTAAATATTCACTCTTAACCCACTGGAGATAGAGAATGGGAAAAACCTAATAGTTCATTGTGAGCTTCTCTGTAGGAAAAGCCATTATTTTTCTGTGTTCATGTGCACAGACTGGCTTGGGGCACTATCTGTGTACAGATAATTCTGTATCTCCTTTTCTATAGACCCACACACAGATAGAAGAACCAGTACTGTTTCCTCCACAGACCAGTAAGTGGGTGCTTATTTTTTCCTAAAGGTAATGGAAAGGTCTAGAACTTCTGAAATTAAGGTGATGACAATTTCTCTCTCTCTCTCTCTCTCTCTCTCTCTCTCTCTCTCTCTCTCTCATACTACCATTGAGGAGTTGATGCTGTCTGGAGACTATATAATAAAGGGTAAAACTATCCCTGTGAAATTCCATGACCATAATTCTTTATAGGATGAGAAAGTGCTATCTTTCTCCTTGGAGCAGCTAGTGGTTTTGAACAGCCCACATTGCAGTTACAACACAACACATAGTCATGACACCACCAACGATCCTACTATTTTCTCTAAGCACCCAAATTACAAGTCATCCCTCCTAATAATAACACTTTTACTGAAAACCAAACCAAACCAAGCCCAAACCACAATCTCTCTTCATCAGGTACTCTATCTCATATTCAGGGTCCTTTGAGTTATGGTTCTTGAGAACAAAGTTTTTAAGTTTCAAGAACAAAAGAGGCTTCAAGTTGAGTAAAGGAGAATGCTTCATCATGTGGCTTCCAAAGCCAATGGTAAATGGCACGAGGAATCGGAGAGGAGTCAGGACTTGTGGCGTCTGAGGGGACCCAGAGATCCAGAGGTCATACATTCTTTGGGTGCTCTGTTTCTTGTCAAGGCATAACGAGCTTCGGTTCATAGGAAGACACTGAAAACATCAAAGAGTGAAGAGAGGTGAGAAACCCGCATGCGGGGCCCTGGGCCGCTTGGTAATATCATGTGAGTGCATTATTACATAATTTGTGGTATAGGTTGGGTTGCTTAATGTTCCTTGGTCTCATCTGCCTTATCAAGGTTGTGAGTCTCTGAAGGTCAAGGCCAGTGTGTCTCTTGATCTCAGGGAGTTAGAGAGAGGAGAACTAGGTCTGCCCTATGAGTGTCCCCACAGCATTTTGCACCAAGTAGACCCTCTGTGTCCTTCACAGTGCTAAGTGCTTCTAAGGTGTCTGCTGAATGGCGCTGTGAGTCCTGGTTGCTTTAAAGAAAAAGAAAATTGAAAGAAGGGGAGTGAAAGGGGGAAAGATTATGAAATTGAGCTGTGGTCCTTGAGTCAGAGAAATTGGCAAAATTTAACAATGTGCCATTCAGTCCACCTCCTCCGTGGCCTTTTCCTCAGGGCTTGCATATTGCCCTTCATTTCACAGGGCACTCCCAGGAGGGTGGAGGAGGGCTGTGTGTGGGCAGGAGGCCTGGGCGGAGGGCAAACCTTCATAAATATTTTCCCTGGAGTCTGCCGAGTTTCCCTGCCGCACAACTCTGCTCATCCCCCACCTTGCCCCTCTCTCCCCACCCCCACTCTGGTTTGCAATGAAGTTGTCGAACTGGTATTTTCAAAGGATGGAATTCTGGAACCTTACTGTCTAGAGGGGCACTTTTCAGGAAGTAGGCTCTGATCTTTGACCCATTTAGAAAGCTGCACATTGACTGGAAGCTCTCATCTGCAATAACAAAGTCACATGTTAAATGGCAAAGGAGTCATGGCATTGATGATGAAGTATTGCAGCCCAATGGCGACTGCTGAGGGATCCCTCAGGTCACTCGTTGATTAAATTTAGAGAATGTGGGTTGAAAAGCTGGGTTAACCCAAGTACAAACACTTTGTTAAAATATTAGAGAATATTTTAAAAAGTGCATGATAGTCTAAAGTGAGAGGGTGATATTTACAGATTATTTCTAGATAATCATTATATGGAACTTTCTTTGACTTTGTCTGAAGATTCTTAAAACAATCAGTATTGAAAGCTTTAGTCAAAGAGCATTATGGCAAATAAAATTAGGAAAGCTCTCTTGACTTTCTGATTGTGCTTGATAGTCATTTTCCCAGGAGGGTGGAGAGATGATTGAAGCAGGCCCCCAGCTGTAGGCATTTAGAGCGCAAATGGAACACCTGGGTCTGACTTAATTCTCACCTCCCAAGGTTATCAAGGAGGACTTGGCGAGCCAAACAGACAATTAGCTTGCTCAATTGAGTGGCTGGATGAGACTCTTAGGGCTCCTGCTTTCAGGTCTGGGGTGCTGTCCACTCCACCATGCTGACCTCTTTGTGGACAGGAGCTCAGGTAGTTTTGGTTCCTCTGGAATCTGAACTGGAGACCTTGCTGCACTCTGCTATGAAGTGTAGTCTCAGGTGCCTGGTTTCCACACCATACATTGGGGATGCAAGCAAGGATAGCTTGACTTGGTGAAAAGGTAAGAAGGTAGTTCCCAGAGATCTTTCCTCCTGCAGAAGCCTTTTAGAGAGCAGGGAAGTGTGGATTCACCACACTGAAGTAACTCTAGCCCTTCTGAAAGAAGGCAAGTGGGGATGGGAGGGATTCCAGGGATTGGGACTCACAGATCACCTCCCAGGTCATGGTGACTCCATGTGCAAATGGATTGAAAATCATTTGCTGATTTTCAGAAGTAGATCTTCACGTCTTTCCTACCATCTTAATCTGGAAGCTCTATTGAAATCTGTTTAGCATCGTAACAACACAGAGATGGGCAGTGGCTACATGTGCCCTGTGCTTGCTGGGGATCAAACCCAGGTCTCCTGCACAGAAGATGAGAATTCATGAACTGAATACAAACACTACACTCTGTCATGTATTACTCTATACACTTCCCAATTTACCTTCCCAGTACCATTTCCCATCATCCCTCATATTTCCATGTATGTGGTTCCTACCACATTGGTCTACTAGTTGTCTTGACTTAGTTCAGCACCAATCTCAGCCAATAGAAATTCCCAATATTTTATGCCGTTAAAAGTATCTTCTGTCTTCTATACCTCCATTTTTTTTGTCTATCTGTGATATATGTGTGAGTGTGTGCTGATGGGTGGATCCATTCTTTTTCCTGCCACAGGATAGGCCTATACCTCTGCTCTGAGGAAGAGAACATCTCTTGATTGTTGTTAGCCTTGAATTCAGCTTCAGGTAGCTGAAAATTATGGCTAATGATAGCTAACACATAGTAAGAACTCACTCTCGTTCTGTGGGGAGAAATCCTTATTTACTTGCTGATTTAATCTGCTGGCTTAGGGATTTTTAGCTGTGTGAGTTTCTTGGCCTTCCCCTTATTGTTGCCAAAGATCTGCCACATCTCCAGTCATCACGTTTCCCTTTCAAATGGAGGAGAAGTGAAGCTTGAAGGGGAGGGGGAAGGCAGGAGGACATATGCCAGTGGAGAGTGCCCCCTCCCAACAATTGGGAACTGGCTTTGAATCCCAACCTAAACATTTCTACATATATTTCGAAGGCTGGAATTTGCGTGGCTACAGAAGCCATCTATATTTTTCATGCTAGCTTTACTGTCAATTAGATGGTCTTCATGGGAATCTTTATGGTAGAATTGCAAAAGGTAGTTTGAGAGTGTAGGGCAACGGTCTTAGACAGTGTTTTGGATTTGGTTCTCAACCCTTCTAATGCAGAGACCCTTTCATACAGTTGCTCATAAAATTATTTTTGTTGCTACTTCATAACTGTAACTTTGCTACTGCTAGGAATTGGGCCACCCCTGTGAAAGGATCATTTGACCCCCCAAAGGGGTCATGACCCACAGGTTGAGAACTGTTGCAAGAAAAGGTATAGGTCCTAAGCCCTCTCCCTGTAAATATGATCATGCTTACATATGACATATGATATAAGGAGGGTTTTTTGTGTGTGTGTTAACAAGATTATAGCAGAACAGGAGAATCCAAAATTTAATCACATTCATAGGACAGGTACCATGTCCCTCTTGACACTGGGATTTTGGAGTTCTAGTCTCCAGAAAAGGAGCTTTGGTGGTTTGGATTCTAATTGGAAGCTCATTGGTTCATATCCATCAGCAGAGCAAAGAGGTGGTTGTCAGTGTCAGTAAAGATTATAACCTTAGGGCTGAGCCCCGGTGGCATAGTGGTTGTGCGGGGGACTGCCACCCACTGGGATGGAGGTTCAGTTCCAGCAGTGGCTCCACAGCAGCAAAGGCTGGGCCTCCTACTCCCCCCACCAGAGGGCATGATGCCTCCCTCCAAAAAAACGAAACAACAACAACAAAAGATTATAACCTTGAAAACACTATAAGACAGATTTACTCTGATCTGCAGACTTCATTTCCACAGAAACAGACTTGACAGCAAAGGTGTGTGTGTGTGTGTGTGTGTGTGTGTGTGTGTGTGTAGCCCTCAGAATGGTGAGACAGCATGTTTCTATTACTTTAAGTCTGCAAGCTTCCAGGTGGTGGTTCTTTCTCACCACAGCCCCAGGGAACTATTTGTTCTCTTAATTCCCTGCACAGCCTCCATGTGATCCATTAAAAATGTATTTTATATTATTGGGGACTCTTACAGCTCTTATCACAATCCATGCATATATCCATTTTTGTCAGATGCATCTGTACATATGCTGTCATCATCTTTTTCAAAACACTTTCTTTCTACTTGAACCCCTGGCATCACCTCCTTATCCCCCCCCTTCCTATGCCCTCTTAAAAGTTCATAAATTATGATTATTTTTTTGTTCATGTCTTACACTGCCTGCTGACTCATTTCATCCACTTTTCTGCGGTCCATCCCCTTGTGATGATCATTGTGATCAATTCCCTCTTACTCCCCACCCCACCCCTTATCCTCCATCTATTACTGCTCCCCTTATTGGTTCTGAGGAGTTTATCTGTTCTTGATGCCCTGTGTTGCAAAGTCTTATCAGTACCAGGATACATGATCAGGGCTGGCCAGATTTATAGGGTCCTTTTCATTCATTTGGTTGATGTTGCCAACTCAACTGACGCACGACAATCCCATGTGCGATGCCCCTTGGGTGTCACAGTCAACTGTGCTCCATAGGGTTGGTCTTTTTATTTTATTTTAATTTTTTTGGGAGGGGGGCATCACTGCCTCTGGTGGTCATGGGCACTACCCAGTGCTGCTTCTGAGAGCTGCTGCTGAATTTGAACCACTAAGCCTGTGGGGCACAGTCCTGCACTCAACCACTTAATGCCACTGGGGCTTAGCCCCTTATTTTAATTTTTAGATAAATATTTGGTCCTTTGGGTGAAATATTTCAGGGAACATTAGGTTTCCATTCAAGAATTTGTGCACATTTTGTTTTGTGGCCTTGATGCCATTCTTCTCATCAACTTCCTATGGGTGCCCTCTCTAGCCCCACTTCTTTTCTTTGTGTCCCGCCCTGCCCTGAGAAAATGCAGCCGTTTAAATCACCGTTGTTGATATTTCTAATGAGCACATCCCTCCCTGATGACATTCTACTCCTTTGAGGCTCAGTTTTCATTTGGCTGAAAGTTGAGATTTGGGGTGAGTTCACTTGCAGGCTTGAAGAATGCTTAATTGTTTTGAGGATCCATCCATCTCTTTTGGACCAGTAAACTTGATATTTTTATGATTTTTGAATCTTGTTCTGTGTTTTTCTCCAGCTCCATCCAGGACCCCCTCATATGGTCCCATTCAGAGTTGTCAGCACTATAACTGGGCACCATCAGAGGCTGAGGGTCCCATGGTGCACCAATACTTTGGACTAATTGCTTAATTGTCTTTGGATTTTCCTTACTCTTCTTTGTTCAGAACAGGGAGAGACCAATAGGGCACCTCAGATGACTACTGCAAGTTTCTAAGAGCCCAGTTACTCTTCACTCAAGTAGGATATAGAACATTGTATTTGTGGGCAGTACCATGCCAATGGAACTAAGTGTCCTCTGAGGTCCAAGTTTCAGTGACTCGTTATCTCAAAGTGTTTGGTTATAGCTAAGTGTTCATAAAATTTCTCCTTGCATGCTCTAGTAGACTAAGAACAGAAATCAAGTTGTTTGCAACTGTGGGAAGAGACACTGAGAAGCTCAATATCATCAGCCAACACAAGGCCAGGGCCTGATGGTAGAACAGTCAATTACTCACATGTCAGTATAGCTTGCTATTGAAGAAAACTAAAATGAGAACACATGATATAAAATAAGACCTGGAGTATAACCTCCCTGAATTTAAAGATCATCTCAAGGACAGGTTTGACATATTGAACCTTGATGACCAATGGCCTGAAGAGTTGTGAGATGAGTTCAGACATGAAGAAAGCACAAGGTCAGTAAAAAGGCAGAAAATGAAAGACCCAAATGGATATTAAGAGAAACATTAAAACTTGCTTTTGAATGTAGAGTAGCTAAAATGAATGCAAGAAATGAAGTAGAAAAGCTCAACAGGAAATTTCAGAGTAGCTCAAGATGACAAAGGATATTATTATATTACATGTGCAAATATTTTGAGTAAGAAAGGCAAAAAGTAAGGACACACTTAGTGTAACTCATGCTGAAAGAACTGAAGAAAAAATTCAAGCTTCCAGTTTCAACATTAAAGGACTTTGTGGGCAATGTTTTGCTCTGTTGTACAGTGTTTCTATAAGTTGTAACTTGATGGTTCCTTACAACATGAACACAATACCTCGTGATGGAGAAAGCACCAGAGGCAGATGGAAGGAATACCCAGAACCACTGTGCTGAAAAGAATTGTTTGATGTTCAGCTGTTTTAAGAGGTAGCATCCTGTTAAGAACCAATGGTTTTGAAGGAAGAAGTTCACATGGCACTGAAGGCGTTAGTGAACAATTAGACTGTAGGAACTGATGGACTAATAATTCAAATGTTTCAAGCAGAAGATGCAGCCCTGGAAGCACTCACTCATCCATGCAAGGAATTTAGAAGATAGCTACCTGATAGTCAACTGGTAAAGATCAATATTAGTGCCCATTCTAAAGAAAAAAATCATGACACGAGAGAGTGTGGAAATCATTGAGAAATATCACATGACGATCTCGGCGTTATTTAATATGGCTCTTCTAGCCAAAGGCTTTGTTACTCCTACCACATAACCTTCACTTTTCTGATGGGTCTGGGTAGGAGGATACTGATTGGATTATATGATTCTGCTGTGAATGATTGTTAACCAGGGTTAATTGTGATGGTCCCCCTGCTGGGTAGGAAATGGACGCTCTCAGAAGCAGGAGGGGAGAATTTCACTGCCCTTCTGGCAAGCGTGAAGAGCCAGGATTGGAGTGAGTCTTCAGGAACCCAAGATCGCTGCAGGTTGAGCCCCTTGGATGAAGAAAGCTTTGATTCAAGAAGAGTAGCAGGAGAGTAGCAAGAGCAAAACCGAGAGCCAGAGCTCGCACCTGCGAGGAGGACTTTTCAGCACACGGCAAGCTGCTCTGAGTGCTACTGCTCAGGAGGCTGGCTTATGAGGTGGGTGCCTATGTGGGGATGTGGAATTTGCTGACCCAGGGAGCTGGAGCTGAATGTCTTTGGGTTGAGGTTTACAGAGGAGTAACTTATTGGAACTTATTGGGAACTTATTGGAAGCCCTAAAATGTCATTGTAATATTGCTCAAGCAGGGTAGAGGTCAGATCAAGAGGCTGCAGGCTAGAAAGAAGGCTGCCCATGGAACAGCAGAGAAGTTGTCTTGACTGAACTACTCTACCAGAATATTTCTCCCCAGAATGATAACTGTTGACCTCCCTAGTAAACCCTGTACTGGTGAATGTCATCTGCGAGTTATGTGTCGCTGTTGCAATGCACTATTGGACCCAGCAGCAAAGTCAAGTGCTGCGGGAGGAATGACTCACATCAAAATAGAGTGAAGACAGAATGGTGGGTAGAAATAAGTGTGACACCATTGACCGGGGGCTGGGGGTGGGTAGGGGGGTGGTTGGCTTCTTGATTAAGAATTTGATCTATATGGAGCAACAAAAATGTTCATAGAATGCAAAAAATAGTACTGTAATATATTTGTTTTAAGTTTAAAATTTGGTGGGATGTGGGACAAATGCTAAAAAGCAGGACGTCTGGTCACTTAGGGTAGATGCATGTCTGACCTCAGCCTCCACAGGTTGTCAGATGTAGCCCCCAGGCTGTTTCCTCACTCATGCAAATAAAACTTTGCCGAGTGTAATTAAAAAATGTAGTATATTAACAGGAAGCTGCCAGACATGCAAGCCAGATGGATCTTGGATGAAAGTAGAGAATATCTGAAAGAGGCTTATTTGTGTTTTGTTGACTAGTCAAAGGCATTGCTTTTGTGGATAGGAACCAACTGTAGAGGAAGGGGAATTCCAGAACACTTAGTTGTGTTCCTGTGGAACCTTCACATAGACCAAGGTACAGCCATTTGAACAGAATAAGGGAATACTCCAAAAACCAAAACCCAAGTTACTGCCATCAAGCAAATGCCAATTTGTAGCGACCCCATAAGACGGGGTAGGACTGCCCCTGTGGGTTTCCCAAACTATAACTTTTTTATAAGAGTAGAAAGCCCTGTCTCCTAAGGAGTGGCTGGTGGATTTGAATGGCTTATCTTGGGGATCATGGCTGTATATGTAACCACTACACCACTAGGGTTCCTTTAAAATTAGGGGTGGAATGTCTTTCACTATACTTCTTCAGTCTGTATGCTAAACAGATGATTCAAAATCAACAGATGTCTACATCAAGATGCAGACAGTACAATCTTGTTTGCTGAAAGTAAAAGGGACTTGAAGTTTTTGATGATGCAAATCAAAGATTACAGCTTTCAGTGTGTTTTGCAACTCAATGTAAAGAAAACCAAAAACCTCACAATTGGATCAATAGACAACAAGATAACTGGAGAAGAGATTAAAGTTGTCAAGGAGTTCATGCTACATGGATCCACAATCAGCATTCGTGGCAGCAGAATGAGTGTGACCATATGATCATATCAATTGGTGAAGAAAAAGCATTTAACAAAATCCAGAACCTGATCTAAATTAAACAAACAAACAAGCAAACCCTCAACAAAACAGCAATAAAAGGCATCTCACTGCCATTGAGTGAATTCCAACTCCTAGAGACCACACAGGACAGAGAAACTCCTGTGGGCTTCTCAGACTGAAACTTTTCTACAAGAGTAGGAAGTCTCACCATTCTGACTCATGGTGCTGGTAGTTTTGAACTGCTAATCACAAAGTGTAACCACTATACTATCATGGAAATTCCTCAGTGAAATTAAGGACATACAATCTTATTACTACTCCTGTTTGATAGTGTATTGAAAGTCCTAGTCAGAGCAATGAGACAAAAAAGGGAAATAAAAACTACCTAAAATGGCAAAGAAGAAGTAAAAGTATTTATAGTTGCTGGAGATATGATCCTATAAATAGAAAATCTTAAGACTCAGCAAGAAACCTATGGAAACTAATAGAAACATTTACCAATGTGGCAGAGTATAAGATTATCATACAAAAACCAAACAGCCCAGCCCAGATGGTGAGGAGGGCATAGAATGCCTGGTGGGTCTTGATCAAGGGCCATATAGCCAAGAGGAATTATTTAGAGCCAAATGAAGGCTGAACATGATAGTAAGACAGGAAGAAAGTAAAAGGAAATAGAGAAAAGAACTAGGAGGCAAAAAATATCTATAGGGGTATAAATATAGGCATGTGCATATGTAAATATATGAATATATAATAATATACAGGCCTATGTACACATATTTTTATGCTAAATATTAAGGAAGGAGATAGACTTTGTGCCTCTACTCAAGTACACCCTAAACACAAGGACACTGCTTTAATAGCCTGGCATTCTGTGATGCTCATCTTTTGGACACAATTGTTAAAGACAAAATAGGCATATAAGCAAATGTGAAGAAAGCTGATGGTGACTGTTAAAAGATATAGTGTCTGGAGTGTTAAAGGCTTGAAGTTAGACAATCAGGCATCTAGCAGGGATGCAACAAAGCCCACATGGAAGAAGCAAACCAGCCGGTGTGCTGGCAGGATCAGGTATCAGTTGTCAGAACAGGCAAAACAAGTAATCACATCAATGCAAACGAAGCGATAGAGTAGACAATTGCTCATCTTCTCCCAGAAGGGGCACAGGGAAGGCACGAACCAGCCAGGGTGCAGTAGAGCATCAACAAAACACAACATTTTTCTAGTTCTTTAATGCTTTCTCCTTCTACTATCTTTCAAACCTGGTTAGACCAGAGTATGTACTCAGGTACAGATAAGATCTCTAAACACACAGAATCCTGGACAGATAACCTCCTCAGGACCGATAATGAGCGTGGCGATGCCATAAGGGCAGGGGGAAGGTGGGAGAAGGGGGAGAAAGAGGAAACTGATCACCATGAATGAAAACAACAGGAACGTGGATGAGGGGAGACAGCAAATGGTGTAAGACATGAAAATAGTAATAATTTATAGCTTATCAAGGAGTCACCAGTGTGGGAGGGTGAAGGAGGGAGGGGTAAAAGAGGAGCTGATACCAAGAGCTCAAGTAGAAAAATATGTTTTGAAAATGCTGATGGCAGCTTATGTACAAATGTGCTTGATACAATGGATGTATGGATTGTGATAAAAGCTACAAGGCCCCCAATAGAGTGATTTATTAAAAAAAAATCCATCAGACAAGTTGACGGAAAACGTTTGAGATGAGAGAGCCATTCCTGTCCTTCACAACAATTTAGCAATTATTCAAAAGCCATAAATATAGTTACAAAAAATGAAAACATCATTATCTGAATAACAACTTTAATTTTTTTCAGTTTTAATATAGAGCCACCAGTATGTCATGAAAGAGTCATGTGTGGCTTTCAAGCTGCAGTTTCCCAACCTCAGCCCTATACGAGGAGAGGAAACGCTGAAAAGAAAATTAAGTAAAGAATACCATTTACAACAGCCACCTCAATCTGACATATTTATGAATAAATCTAACCCAAGACACAAAAAAACCTATACAAAGAAAGTTAACAATCATTAGTACATGAAACTCAGAGAGACCCTTGCAAGTGGAAGAATATGCTATGCTCGTGGAAAAGGAAAATTAACAATGTGTAAATGTCAGCACTTCCCAAAGTAATATACAGGCATAACGCAATCTGGATCCACATTATATCATCATTCTTTGAAGAGATAAGAGAACTACTCATCAACTTTCTGCGGAAAGAAATCACAGTTCTGACAGGTTAACTAATCAACATGACTGCACAGGGGCTCTCCACTCATGCTGAAAGGAAAGGTGTGAGTGGGCAACACCCGCTGGATGGGTGGGATGGGGGTTGCGCCCTTCCAGTCATGGCAAGGTTGCTCTGTAAGGTAAGGGGTGGTCACAGCTCCCTGGTCCCTAATAACTGATGGAGGTGCTGGTACAGTTATGAGCAAGTAGACTTGAGTTTTCTGTTCTTCACTTATGGTTAGAGTGCCCCTTAGAAGATAGGATGGTGGACTTTGGGACCTATTGTCAGGAGACACGAGTCCCTAGAGAAGGACATCATGGTTGCTGAAGTGAAGGGGCAATGAAAATGAGGAAGCTCTCAACAAGATGGCTTGGCACTGGCTACACCAATGGGTTGGCATGGGAACAACTGTGAGGATGGCACAAGACTGCGCCAAGTATTTCCTTCTGTTGTACAGAGGGTCCCTGTGAGTCAGAACTGGTTCGTGGCACCCAACAAGCACAGCCTTGCCATCGCAACAGTGCCTGTCATATACTTCAAGACGACCATGCTGGCCTTTGCTCACAGCTTTTGTTCCTCCCCTTGGCTTTTGATCTACTTCTTTATGCTTTCCTTTGAAGGTCTGCTTCCAGCATTGTCATTCCTATCCATTTCACTGGGTTTCTCAAGTCTTTGTTGGAGAGAATCTGGATACCTTGTCTGCTTAGTTTGCCATCTTGAATCTTCCTCTTACAGAATGACTTTTTAGGTGTTTTGGTTTTTTGCTTGTTTTTTTTTTTCCCCCTGGAAGGCAGGAGGTGTGAAGGGGAGGAGGGGAAACTCTGGGACCTTTTAAAAACTCTGTGACAGTTATACAGTCCTTCTTGAAAAATACACAATACAGACAACTTTGCCTTCCCCATCCCCATATCAGAGGACCACAGTTAATTGCCTCCTGTCTCTCACCACACTTCCCAGAAGAGGGGATTAGCTGTTCTTATTTATAAATGGTTTTATCATGTGTATTGTTCCCAGCTTTGTCCTCTTTCTGAGAGTAATTATCACCTCCCCATCCAGCCACTTTCTGTGCTATCTTAGGCTGCCTTCCGCTCAGCACCATTGTAGAGAACCCAGACAGCTGCTGGAGAAAGGATGGATGATCCCATCTGGGTTCCTCTGTTATTCAGGACGCACCATTGCTTGCACATCCACCTCAGAAGGGACAATTTTCCTTAGTTTGGGCCATCTCCCGGGAAGCATGAAGTCAGGGGACAAGTGAAGCACCCACTGGGATGATTTACTGAGGGGATTTCGAAAGACAGCTGTGTGGTTTTGGAGGAGTGTGGGGCCAGAAGGGAAGGACAACAGAGATGAATTATACATATGGGTATAATGGTTGATGGCTACTGCTATTCCTGTGCCACTGTCTTTGCACTGTTTTTGCAGATGATAATTAATCAAAGTTCCAACAAACTGTTTGCTTTCATGGTTCTGTCCCTAGTTCCGCTGTAGTGAATCACCAGGTTATCTAATTCAGATTTATTTCCAACTGTAGTTATTTTTGGCTTGTGGAGACAGCATGAAGGAAACCCTTATTACTTCCCTTCTGTTGGGTCTGTTATGTAAGTTTTACCAGATGGCCTCTTCCTTCCAAACTATTGATTGGCCACTTTGGCAACTGCTCAGTGATTTTGGATTTCCTGGCCTTGTGAGTGGACAAAACCCACAAACCAACAAACAAGCAAATAAAAAGAAGACTTGTTGGTTGAAGGTTTTTCACTGTAGAAAGAACTGCTCTTACTCATTTGCTTAAATTTATAAAAATATCTCAGACACATATAGGGCACATCAATGAACCCATATGCATTTGCCATCAAACCTGTTTCTCATAAAAATATTCACCTTGAGCAATTATTTAGCCAATGATTGCTAGGATCCACCTTTAGCAAGGCAGTCTGTTTAATTTAAAGAAACAAAGCTGTTGGAAACATCTACCTGTAGTGTTTATGTGTCACTGCTTTGGAAAGCATATTTGAAAAGACTTAAGTGTTCTCATCATGGTCTTTTTCTACCCATGTCTCAGGAGGATCTGGGTCTCTGTTGATTTATATATGACCTCTGTACTGTTTTACACACACACACACACACACACACACACAACCACACTCCCTCCCATTGTCTTTTTTTGGGTTCTAGAATTCACTGCAATGGCCATTCAGAACTCAGAGATCACGCTCATGATTATGGGAACTATTATTGAAGTTAACAGGTGAGAAGTACTCAGGATAGTCGTTCAATTCGGACCGGTGGCAAAGCTCTTTCAGGGCTGCTGATGCAGCCTCAAAGCACATGGCACTTTGCTTTAAGTCTTAACCCGAAGGCACTCAACTCCAGCTCCTTGGGCCAGCAATCCAGTTCACCAGAAGAAATGACCAGAGACACCCCCCTCCACAATTCCACTTCCTGACCAAAAGCCCTCAACTCAACTCAACTCAACTCAACTCAACTCAACTCAACTCAACTCAACTCAACTCCAGCTCCTTGGGCCAGCAATCCAGTTCACCAGAAGAAATGACCAGAGACACCCCCCTCCACAATTCCACTTCCTGACCCAAAGCCCTCGGCTTTACTTGCTCTGTGGGCTGGAAAGTCCACCCCTCTGCTGCCCTGGGACTCCGGGTTCTGCTGCCACTCCTCTGGTGGCACGATTGTCCCTGGATCAAGGAGGTTCCTTGCACAGAGAGCTCGAGGTCCAGAGGAAGCACCCCTCTCTGGGATCTTGCTGGGGTGAGATGGCACGCCCAAGGAATCCTATCAACAAGTACTCATGGCTCAATCCTATCAGTCTCATCCCCTGCCTTTTAAAAGGTCGTTTGGTGGGAGACGTTGCTCTTAAACCATTTCATCTCCCTTCTCCACAGCAGCCTGGGGACTTTTCTCTTTGCATGTGGCCCCCTCAGAACTTTGATGTTGGGAGATGATGATGGCTAGGAGAGTCATATTTGCCATTAGGCAGCCAGCCATTTAGGTTATTACTTGTACTGAGGTCGAAATGTGACATTTATAGCTTTTTTTTTTTTTGGCAAATTTCACTTCAGTACTGCAAAGAACAGTAATATTTATTGAGACATCCAGAGTTGGAAACATGTTGGTAAATCAAAAGCTAATGCTCCAAAATTCAGAAACTTCTATTAAACAAAAATTTAAAATGTGAGGCTATTATTTTTCAGCATATCCTCCAGTTAGTTGAGAAGATGTTGGTTGCCTCTCTGTAACCTGTCTTCAGTGAATTTTGCACCATTTGATTTGCACTGTGTCAAAGCAGCAGCTTTGCTTTCTTGATGGGCTTAAATTGCATACCCTTCACTGTTCTTTGAGTTCTTGCAACATGAAGAAACCTGTAGGGGAGATATCAGGGCTGTAGGGTAGCTGAGGTCAGCTTTTTCAATAACTCTTTTTTTAATTTATAAGGACTTTTTATCATTCTCACACCCTTTTATTGGGAGCTAATACAGATTATCATGTAGTTTTAATCACATTAAGCAGTATTGGACAATTGCTCTTACAATCAGTTTCAGCACACTCTTTTCCTTCTTGAACTCCTTGACATCAGATCCCCTTTAATCCTCCCCCCACCACTATACCGCTAGCAACTCTTATTCTACTTGTTAGCTCTATAGGTTCATCAACCCTGGATTTCATATATTGAAGAAAAAAAACATATAGCTAAAATTCAAGAGGGTTACCCCCAATGAAAAAAATACATCTGAGATAAGCCTCAATATGAAAACCAAAACAAACAAAAACAGAAAAAGGTTGAAACCATATCAATTACATCCTTATAGGACAGTCCTTGGCACCCTCACAGAATGAGCAGGTGGATTGTTATAATTGAAAAATTCTTGTTTTTTTCCTCACGGATGTCAGTTTCCATTTTCTGAATCCTTCATACTAAACCGCTGTGAACATCACTCACATTTTGAGAGAATATCCACTTTGCCCCTTAGTAGCCCCTGCCCCCAACCCCTCCCCCCAGTGTTGCCAATCACCTTTCTTGTCTTTAATTTAATTGGCCCAGCAGATGCCCTTTCATTGGACTTTTGGGGGTAGGTACCCTAATGAGATTCAGACAAGTGTATTCATGAGAGAACTTGCCAGAAGCCATCCACTGGTGGCAGAGAAATATTTAAATCCATTTTGTTGGCAATAAGCCCATGTATGCATGAGCTAGAACCCTAATAGCACATTATTTGACTTAGGCTTATATGAGCTTAACCTGGTGTTCCAGGAAAGTAACTGGTATGGTTCCTCCAGCTGCCCTCGGCTTAGAGAGGCTTTTACACAAAAGGGGCTCCCTGTGATGGGAGGAGAGTTCTTCCTAAATGGGGTTATCTCTGAAGGCTCTAGTATTTAAACCTCATAGAGAGGTTTCAGAGCCTTCAGAGATAACAGAGCCCATAGAGAAAACAGTGATTAGGAGAACACAAACAAAAGGGCCAAGGATTATTTTACAAGAACAACAAAAACAACTATGAGACAAACAACTTTGAAGTGAAATAAACCTTCGGACTTTATTAGTTGTTCTACCACAATAAAAAGGAAAGATGGAGGGTACAGATTCACATGCTCAAAACAAACTCTTTCCAGTTTCGGGGGAGGGACTTCTACCCTGAAAGATGACACTACCATGGAAGAGAGGCTAACACATTAGGGCCTGGCTCACTGTGGGTCTTAGTTAGGCATTGATCTGCGATTGCAAGTTGTTAAACTCCTCTGGAACTTTGGACCTGCTGCCCTCCACCACACACATTCACACTCAGTCTTCTGAGTTCTGTTCAAGTATTTGTTTAAGTATGGATTGGTTGGTCACATCGCATTATGCTGACTTAGTCTGTTTGCCTTTCCTGGCATGACTGCTCCTCCAAGTTAGGTACTCTCCCACACTGTGCCACTGCCATCGTGGTGCGCATATTGTCTTGGGATTCTCTTTCTTTCTCGGCCTTCCATGTTCTATGTGGACCCAGGATGCCAGAGCCCATTTATTCATGCCTTTGAGTTCCCAGGCCCAAGAGGTATTTCCAGGATTTAGGAGGCCTTAACTATTTGTAGAACATATGTGAAGCCATAACTGAATAGTGTGATAGGGCTGCCTCTCTTCTACAAAGTAAATGACACATGAGGAGAGTCACTCCACCTTGTGGACCTGGAGAATCATGGTTGTCACTCTACAAGATTCAATAAAGAGTTAAGATCCAGGCAGAATATTATAGATACTATGGCAGTCATGTGCTTATGTTAATTTTATGATTGAAATGTAGGGGTGGAATCTAGTCTGTTAATCTGGAGATAGCCATTGAGTAGCCAGTGAGGCCTGTATGTGGGCATGACTTTCTCCTGAGACTTCTGGGAAATCTCACGATATTTCCCTCATGAAGATGAGAAGCTATCTTCCCCAGTTGTTGGGAGTTAGAGAGACGATTAATCATGGACAAGACAAGCTGGCAGTGTTCGAGAAGCTGGAAGAGCTGGCGGAGAGACCACACAGTTTTGTCCTGATGGAGCCAGACCTCGGAAGCTGAGGCGGCCAGATGGAGACCTCTGCCAGCGATGAGTTACTTCTGCTGTTGATGGACCCTGAGCCCTGGACGCGAGGTGCCCTGCCAGCACCGGGATTCTGTACCCACTGACTTGTGACTTCGTGAGTCGGAAGAAGACTATATAGACTAATTTCGGGCATATGGGTAAATATCGGACTTATGACTTTGGACTGGACTGAGTTGGGATGTTTTCTCCATGTCCCATTCCTTCTTTATATAAACCCTTTCCTTATATCAATATACGTGTCTATGAAACATGTCCCTCTAGTCTACTCGGACTAACACAGATACCATTGACAGCTGGACTAAAGAAACAGCTTAGAGCTAGCGAGTGTGGATTCTAGTTTTCAGATGTTGCCTATCTGATATCAGGTAAGCCACAGGACACGGAGCAATGACACCTCTGCCCTCGGCCTCCTGTGATTGTTGGCTGCTATCGAGTTGGCTCGAACTCATAGTGAAGCAATATACGATAGGGCTTCATTCTTTCCATGGTGGTTCTCGAACCTTTCAGAGTCAATCATCTCATCGAAGGCCTTTCCCTTTTTCACTTTCCTTCTACTTTACCAACCATCATCTGGTCTCTCATGATAATGTGTCCAAAAGACTTTACTTCTTTAAAAAATTTTAATATGAAATTAAGTGAGGGGTAAAATTTCACATAATCAAATATGTATTCAACAACACAAACTACTTACCAAATCCCTCAACATCTTGTCCTGTGTCCCCCATCTAGCTGCCACCATTTATCTTCTCCCTCTTATGGAATATTGGCCCCTTCATCCAAGTTAATACCTGTCTACTCTCTGCCTATTGCTTCACCTTCTCTTCCTTGCCCTTCCCACTACCCTCCCAGCAAATATCACCATATGTTTTGTGGCTGCTGCTGTTGTTGTTATGAAAACCTATGCCTTATTTTTCCCCCTTTATAGCAGTGATATCATACAAAAGGGTCATTATGAACTGGAATCAACTCTATGATTGTGAGTTTCGTTTCTCTTTGGAATTTTGCTAAGTATACATTGCTCTTCCATGCCACAAGGTACTTCACAGTTTCATCATTACTCTTCAGTGAGAGTGGATAAAACAGCACGGAGACCATTCCTGAGTTCCCTCAACATCTCTGCTCTTCAATACTGATGCTGCAATTGTCCTGATGGAACACACGATTTGGGAGCTCCGGGGGCCTATGGGCCATGTGTTGGGGGCTTCTCACCACAAGATCAGTAATTTGAATCCACCAGTCACTTTACAGGAGAAAGACTCCATAAAGAATTACAGCTTCAGAAACCCAAAGGAATAGTTAAGCTCTGTCCTATAAGGCCTCTATGAGGTGGAATCAACTCAAGCAGTGGATTTGTTTTTGTGGAATATGTTGTCTAGTTTCTTGTCTACTACTTCCAAGGGTGTTGACTATGGATCCAAGTAAAATGAAATTGTTGAGACCTTCAGTCTTTTTCATTTATTCTGCCTGAAATATTCATTTAAAAATCATTTTACTGGGAACACGTACAACTCATCACAATCCATACATGCATCCATCCAGTGTGTCATTTGTACATTTGTTGCCATAATCATTCCCCAAACATTTTCTTTCTACTTGAATCCTTGATATCAGCTCATTTTCCCCTCCCTCCCACATGAACCCTTGATAATTTATAAATATTATTTTTCATGTCTTACACTGACTGATGTCTCCCTTTACTCACTTTTCTGTTGTCTGTCCCCCAGGGAGGGGGTTATATGTAGATCATTGTGATCGGTTCTTTCTCCCCCCATCTTTTGCTTGCCTTCCTGGTATTACTACTCTTATTGGTCCTAAGGGATTTATCTGTCCTGGATTCTCTGTGTTCCCAACTCTTATCTATACCAGGGTACAAGTTGTGGTCTAGCCAGATTTGTAAAGTAGAGTGAGATCATAATAGTAGGAGGAAGGAAGCATTAAAGCACTAGAGGAAAGTTGTATGCACCCTGACTGGCTCATCAACTCCCAAAGACCCTTCTGTAAGGGGATGTTCAGTTGTCTACAGAAGGGATTTGGGTCTCCGCACTCCCTCTCACTCACAATTATATGATTTTTTTGTTCTTTGATGCCTGATACCTGATCCCATTGACACCTCATGATCATGTGATCACACAGGTTGGTGTGCATCTTCCATGTGAGCTTTGTTGCTTCTCAGCTAGATGGCTGCTTGTTTATCTTCAAATCTTTAAGATGCCAGATGCTATATCTTTTGATAGCTGGGCACCATGAGCTTTCTTCACCACATTTTTATGCTTCTCATTTTATTTTTGACAACTTTCCTAGATTCAGCCTTTGTACATTCTACACTCCAATGATTAATGGGTGGGCATTTGAAATGGTGTCTTCCCATTTTGAGCCATGTCCCATCAAAGGGGAAGGGTCTGAAAATTTTTCTCCATCCATGCCATTAAAGCCAACTCTCTTTTGAGGAGTCAGCTCTTCTTCAGTTGTCTCTTGAGTACCTTCCATCTTGAAGTGCTCATCATCTGGCACTAAATCAGACAATATTTTACTGCTCTACATAATGTTTTCAGTAGCTAATCTCTCAGAATTGCACCACCTATCACTTCTCTTAGTCTTTTCTTAATTTCTGGTGGTTCTGATGAAGTCTATACAATGTTATACTCTTGTGAGTATTTGAAATACCAGTGACGTAGGTTCCAGTATCACAGAAACATACAAGTTGGCAGCCCAGCAAACTGACATCAAGGCAAGCTGACAGATGGGTAGTGGATTTATCTCCTAGAGAGTTTTTATTTTTCACATTTTATTGTGTATTTTTATAATTTTATTTTCACACTTTAAAGAAAGCACTAGAAAAGCAACTTATAACCGCAATAAGAGGTAAAGCAGAACAATCTGGGTAAGAGATGACAGGTGCATCCAACTGCTTTCCCTCAGTCTTCTCTCCACAGACTTACAATCACTCACGCAGATCTTCTGGGGACCTAGTCCGAATTCAACTCGATGCATAAGTGAAGTGGTGTGTACTTAACACTTCCAACAGATGCAAAGTATTCATGTTAGTAATAGTTTAAAATACGAAACATGTTAATGTGAGAATTCTAAAGTGAAGTAGTCGGGAAGTAGAAAAATGTTAAACAGTCATGCTTAAATGGTACAATGCTTAAGAGCTGGGCTGTCATCTACATGGTCAGCAGTTCAAAATTTCCAGTAGCTCTGCAGGAGCAAGACAGGGATTTCTATTCCCCTAAGCAGTTACCGCAGTCGGGAACCCTACAGAGGAGTGCTGTGAGTCAGTGTTGACTTGATGGAAGTGAGTTAGCACACTCAAGACAGCAGTGATATTCTCCTGCAGAGTTCTAGAGTGGCTTTACCATGTTCATGGCAGAAGAAATGTGTGGTGATGCTGAGCGTGGCAGTCAGAATGTTACCAGCAGACCCCACAGTGTTAGTCTCACTAGAGGATCCTTGTGAGTTACTCTTGGTAACTAACTCAGTGATTACCATTTGGGCTGCAATCCTCAAGATCAGCACTTCAAAGCTTCCAGCCTCTCGTTAGGCAAAACCCTGGTTTTCTACTTCTGTAAAGAGTCTAAATACAGGCCTGTATATAGATAAATATATTTATACATGGTGTGGGGAAACAGAGCTATGTACATATATTTATAGATTTAGTATGAAGATGGCAGGTGGACATTGGAGCTCTACTCAAGTACTCCCTCAGTGCAAGACCACTTTGTTCTATTAACCTGGAATTCTGTGATGCTTGCCTTTCTGACATGATAGCTGAAGACAAGGCAGGTGCATAAGCAAATGTGGTGGAGAAAGCTGATGGTGCCTTGACCATCAAAAGATGTAGTATCTGGGGTCTTAAAAGTCTGAACAGAAACAAGTATTTATCTAGTTGAGAAGCAACAAAGCCCACATGGAAGAAGCACACCAGCCTGTGTGATCATGAGGTGTCAATAGGATCAGGTGTCAGACACATCAAAGACCCAGAACAACAACAACAAAATCATCTAAGTGAATGAGGGTGAGTGCAAAGTGGAGACCCAAAACCCCTCTGTAGGCAACTGGACATCCCCTTACAAAAGGGTCTTGGGGAGGAGAATAGTTAATCAGGGTGCTGTATAGCACCAATGAAACATACAACTTTCCTCTAGTTCTTTAATGCTCCCCACCCCCACTATCATGATCCCAGTTCTACCTTACAAATTCAGCTAGACCAGAGGATTAACACTGGTACAGATAAGAGCTGGAAACACAGTAAGCCAGGACAGATAAATCTGGTAGGACCAATAGTGAGAACAGTGATACCAGGAGGGTAAGGGAAAGGTGGAGGGGAATAGGGGGGCCTGATCACAATGGTCTACATGTAACCCTCTCCCTGGGTTACAGACAATAGAAAACTGGGTGAAGGGAAACAACAGTTAGTGTAAGACATGAAATTTTTTTTTTAATGAATTATCAAGGATTTGGGAGGGAGAGGAAAAATGAGCTGATACCAAGGGCTCAAGTGGAAAGAAAATGTTTTGAAAATGATCATGACAACAAATTTCCAAATGTGCTTGACCAATGGGTGGGTGTATGGATTGTAATGAGTTGTATGAGCCCCTAATAAAATGATTTTTTTTTAAATGAGAGAGTTACAGTCTTAGAAACTCCCAGGGGGCAGTTCTAGCCTGTCTGACAGAGTTGCAACGAGTTGGCTTGGACTCGATGGCAGTGAGTTTTGGCTAGGATCCCTGTAGAGTGCCTTCACCCTCCTCTGCCCCACTGTCTACTTCTGTAAGTTGGAGGTTCTATGGAGAGAAACAGTAAGGGTCTGTGCAGTCTGTCTAGCTTTATTTTGGGGGAGAGATTTTTATGTGGGTTCTTATTCAAAATCCACCCCACTTCCATCCTGTTGATTCTGATTCATACTGACTTGATAGGACAGATTGGAACTGCCTCTTTGGGTTTCTGAGATTTCCAATCTTTACAGGAACAGAGAGATTCATATTTCTCCTGTGGAGTGGCTGGGAAGGTCAATCTGTTGGCTTGCTAGAACACAAGGCTCTTTTATGAAGAACCAGCAAATCCCAAATTCACCTAGTAGAGGGCAGAAAGGGGAAGGTGATATTTCTGCAGAAATATTTATTAATTTATTATTGGTAGTCTCAAGGCAGAACATTCCCTAGGATAACTCTTTTTTATTCTTTACGCCTTCAACTGATTGACTGATTGCATTAAGTAGGTGGTATTGTGTGGAGTAATTAGATTAACTTAAGGTAAACTGGCCAATGTACATGTATCTCCTTCAGAAAAGCAACTTGTCTAAGGCTTGACCAAACTACTGGCAACCATAACCTAACCAATCATTATAGGAGGTAATCAGACTATCCTCTTTATAGGGTTGAGGTCAGATAAAATAAGCGAGTTTGCCAAAAGCACTTAGCACAGAGCCTGAGGTATAGTGAATGTTCAATGAGTTAGCATATTATTAATGAAACCCTGAATAATAATCATGGAGAAGTTGTTCAGAAAGATATTGTTGACTATGTTTGCCTCCTAATGGTTCTGCAAGTATTTGAGTAGGACGAGACTCCATGTTTCCTTGCATCTAAAAGCCACCAGTTAGGATTCTCTTTTCCTGCCTTCCATCACCTTGTCCTTCTACATATGATATCACCCGTCAGAATTGCTCTGCATATGAAGCCCAGTGCAAATTCATTCTCCTTTGTAAAGGGACCTGGAGTTGGCTTAGGGGAAAAAAATCAATGTCTACCTCTCATGATGCCTCTTTCATTTTATCTTCATGGGAAAAAAAAGAAAAATTAAGTTGATGAATAGATAATGCCATTTGTCAGTGTGATGTCATTCCTAATTAATTTATTGGCTTTGGTTCATCCAACATGGATTTTCTTATTAAGAAGGTTCAGCTGGAGGCATGTCGCCTGCTCCTTGGATTTCCCATCAGGGTTACAAATGAGTCCGCTTCCTTGACTGATGCTTTCCAAGGGTAACCTTTCACCTTTTGTCTGCTCTCGATGAAAACCCGAGCTGCTGAAGCTGCTCCTTGAAGCCACAATTCTCCCTGCCGTAGCATAGAGAACTTTCTGTGCCTTGTGTTTTAGCTGTGGGGCAGCATGGCCCTTGGCTAGAGTTCTGGGGGGTGAGACAGTGTTGGCAGAGGTGGCGCAGACTCGGGCTCCTACACCACCGCTCTGTGACACACCTGCAGTACAGTGACTCTTCAAGGTCATTGCTTGTTTGTGGAGCTTCTCAGTTTTAGAGGGGGGTATATCACATTGCTTCTTATTGGTTTCCCTTGGCCTCATATCGATTCTGCCTACTGCCCACACCTGCTAGCCTCTGTTTTGACACACAGTATGTGGCTGCAAACACCACAATGTCCAGAACACATTAGCTTGACCTATTGACCGTCCTTCTCTTTCACAGGGAAACAGGGCCTGCCACAACACCCACAACACAGGGGCTTGAGACCTTTTGACCTTTCCAAAATGCAGGCTTGAAGACAAATCCTATTGTGGCTTTCTCCCCAGCTTCTCTTTCTTGAAGAACTGCACTCTTGGGCTCACAACCTGTGCAGTTGTTGTCCACGGAAACAGCAAGTCCAGTATAAAGTGAGCTCCTTGCAAGTGAGCTGAGCCCAGAAACCCAACTTAGTGAGCACAGTCACTTGTAGACAGACTGTACAGGCAGTCCGGAGCAAACTTGGAGAGGAGCTGGTTTGGAATGTATTTCCAGGAAGATCAAGCTCAGAAAATGTAGGAAGTAGCCTGTGTTTGGCCTTGAATAGCCAACAAATGCTGACATGAATGCCTTGCCATAGCTGTCGTGGAACAACCAAAAGAATCAGCCGTTAAAAGGGGTGGGTAGTCAGCGCTCACCATAATTTGGGGGTCACAAACCCCTTTGGAATATGGGTGCATACTATGGGACAGCTGCTCAGGAGCATGCATCTCTATGCCCAACATTTGAATTGAGAGACATTTTTATCTCAGGAGGCCCACAGGGCTAGTGACTCAGAAACCACCACCTTTTGTATCCTAAATGCATGGCAGAGGTCATTTTCTTACCTCTAACTCGGTGTGTGATCTCTTGTAAGCCATGTTAATGCATTTTGAATAGCCTTGGTTAAATCCAAAAAAAAAGAAAAAAAGCTTGTCGGTTGCAGGAAACATCGGTCACCTGGCTTGGAGGAAAACTTAATACAGCCATAAACATTTTATCCTTTTTTTCATGAGTTGTCATAAATATTTTATATGGGTCGTTATCACTGTTATTTAATTAAGTCTCATGTTACCTTATACCAGGAGAGCTGTTCTGTGCAGGTAGGTGAAAGATAGACAAAAGAGGAGGGGAAAGGGAATGTTAGGTATTTGAAAGAGCACCAACTTTGAAATCAGACAGACCAAGGTTGGCATCTTGATTATATTCTGTAGGTGGTGACCTTGCAGAACTTTACATTCCTTATCTGGAAAATGGGATCAATACAATATTAACAATTCCCTGCTATGGAATCAATTCCAACTCCTAGTAGCCCTCACAGATAGGGTAGAACTGCCCTTGGAAGTTTCTGAGACTAGCTTCTTTACAGGTGTAGCAACCCCCATCCTTGTCCCTCAGAGGTGCTCGTGTTTCAAACTGCTGATCTTGCAGTGAGCAGCGCAATGTTTAATGAAGCTACCAGGGATCCCATCTTAAAAACAGCAAAATGAAAAGTCATGAAACTAGTGCTTGTTTATGGTACAGCCCTGACATCTACAGGGCCAGTGATCTGTGGTGGCATGTGTTATCCTACATTGGGGGTCAGTAGCTGGCAAGGACTTGGGATTTGAACTTAGCTGCTGTCCACTTGCTTACTTACCTTTCCTAGTTTCACATCCAAGATTTGGCGACTTGATAAATGTTGACCTCTTCATAGAAAGACGGTTGTGTGGATCCACTGGGGTGTGTGTGTGTGTGTGGGGGGGGTATGTCTACAGACAGTAAGTGTGGGTTTGTGGGAATCAATTCCCTTATAATTTCCTGGATAGTCTTTGACCAGGACATTCCATCTGAGAGAGGCAAACAGCAAGATGGAAAGGTAGCATGATTGGAACTGGATGGGGCCAATAGGACTGTAGCCTGTCCTTGCTCTCTTCATGTGTTCACCAACCATGCCAGACAGCAGGTGTACAATTCAGGAAACCTTCATCTTCAAGGATATCTTTCTCTTCTGTAGTAATGACTACAAAGACTAAAGGTGACTTAGAGGGGAAAGTGAAATTCATGAAACAGGTCAAGGATTTGAATCACTATCCATCAACTTATTATTTTAAAGAACAGGTTCTCCATGTCCAGATGGATGTGTGTTTTTATGTACATTGACAAAGGAGAGAGAGACAGAGAGACAGAGAGACAGAGAGAGAGAGAGAGAGAGAGAGAGAGAGACACTAATCATTGAGTCTTCTCTCCACTGAGATTGAGATTAGAAGGTCCTTTGTCTCCATTCATTTGTCCAACCCATTCACTCCATCCATTCACCCATCTACATCTATGTTCCTACCATACGTAGAGTTCTGTGAGAATAGAGAAGTTGTAACCTTCATAGTTTCATTTTATATGTAGTCAGGTGAGGGTAGTGCTCAAGTTCTCTACCCTGGAAATTGCTGAAAGTACTGACTTCAAAATTCTCTCTTCTTCAATCACAAAGAGGACGTTTTGATAGATTTTTTTTACCTATTCTTCATCAGAAAATTGAGTGTAATTAGTTATTCCTGTGAGAAACAAATGAAAGCATGTATGTGAAGTGTTTTGCCTTGGTTTGGACCTGAATTATAACTCCTCATAAAATAGTAACTGGCATTATTTATAATAAAATGTGCTCAGTAAATAGAATGTAATTACATATGTGATTCAATAACAAAGGCACCATGCATATGATTTAATTTGAAAAAAAATCTATGTAGTTTCAGGCACACATTCTGTTTGTATAAACGCGTATTCACATTTTGTGTGTGTGCACGCAAACATATGTACATGTGTAAACCAAGGTATACATGTTCTAGGGGAAATGTTGTCCTTCATGCTTCTGGTGATGGATTTAGGGTTCTAAAATGAGAGATAAAGAGTGGGTTGCCTTCTTCCTCAACACCAGTTTTATGTTTTACAAGATACAAGACCTTCGGGAATATATAATTGTATGCCTTATTTGGTGTTTCTATTAGCGGTTGTTGAGATTGTCTTGGTTTATATCATTCTTTGTAAAGTGCCTTGCCTTTTGTTCTTGGAATGCCAATGACTGTAGCTAGTAACATTTTATTGCACTTGGTTATGAGTTCTGTATTTTTTTAAAGACTAATCTCTTTATTCCTATTATGGCTTTATTCAGAGTTTCCATATGCATGTTATGAAGACATTGAAAAAACTCCAAGTATAAGCTAGTGAGAAAGTGAAGATTTGACTTTCAGGAAGTGAGAGGAAGGTTTTAACATCTTGATGAAGGAAACTCTAGAAGATGCTCTGCATAACCAGTTCCATTGACTTGTAGTTGTTGACTTTCATCAGCAAGTGCTGCAAGTCTTTACTTTCAGCAGGCAAGGCTGTATCCTCTGCATATTGAGGTTGTTAATGAGACTTCCTCCAATATTGATGCTGATTTATGCTTCATGGAGCCCAGTTTCTCAGATTATTTGCTCAACTGCAGATTGATTGCCAGAAATTCAAGTCAGATTCAGAAGAAGCTAAATGAGGAATATCATTGTTGATATTAGATGGATCTTGACTGAAAACAGAGTATCAGAAAAATGTTTATCCGTGTTTCATTGACTATGCAAAGGGATTCAACTGTATATTTCATAACATTGCTATTTCATAACAGTTGAATAATTCTGGAACATTTAATTGTGTTTGTGCAGAATCTGTGCACAGACCAAGAAACAGCTCTTCAAACATAATAAGCAATAGATTGTGGTTTAAATTCAGGAAAGGTATATATCAGGACTGTAAGCTTTCATCATATGTATTCAAGCTGTATGTTCAACAAATAATGAGTGAAGCTGGAGTATGTGAAGAACAATGTAGCATTAGGATTGGAGAAGGACTCGTTAGCAACCTGCCATATGCAGATGACATTACCCTATTTCCTAAAATTAAAGAGGATTTGAAGTACTTAATGAGGAAGATCAAAGACTACATAAAGCCTTTAATGTGGTGTAGTAGTTACATAATCTGCTGTCAATTTGAGACTTAAAAGTGAAGGGGCAGAGTTTAGCCTGTCAGTCAGGTAGCACATTGATGACCTCATTTGGAGGTGCTAAGGAGATTAAATAGCTCACTGGAGGTGGGACACACACTCACTGCCTGTGAGACATGCTTGCTGACAACACACGTGAAACTAAGCTAGTGGACTTGAGCTGAAGCAGCCAGAGGAGACCTCTGCCAGTGCTGAGATGCCTCTATCACCACTGGATCCACAAGACTTTCCACCCACTGACCTGTGATCTTTCTGCATTTGGTGTCATTGCATGCATTTCATGAGTCTGAAGAGGACTTTATAAATTGGGATTAGACATATGGACCAATATCAGACTTATGAACTTGATCTGGTTTGGACTGGGATATTTTCTCAATATTCAATTGCCCTTTTTTATACATATATGAGTGTCTATGAATCTGTTTCTCTAGTCTACCCAGACTAACACATATGGTTTAGACCTTAACATAAAGGAAACAAAAATTCTCACAACTGGATTGAGACAATATATAATAAGTGGTGCGAAGTTAAAAATAGTTATGAATTTCATTTTACTCACACCTAAGATCATTGCCCATAAAAGTAACAGTCAAGAAATCAAACTGTGTTGCATTGGGCAAATATGTTGAGAAAATCTTCTTCAGGGATTAAGACTAAGCTGTGCCAAACAATGTCAGAGTATTTTCAGTTGGTTCATCATGCACATCTGAAAGTTGGACAATCAATAATGGAGACTGGAGGAGAAGTGAAGCCTAAAAATGATGGTGTTGGTGAAAAATCAATCATGGACTGACAGAAGAATGAGCAAGTATATATTAGAAGAAATATACAGCAGACTTCTCCTTGGAAGGAAGATTGGAAGTTTCATCTCAAGAATGTTGGTCATGCCATCAGGAGGGACCAGCCACTAGAGAATGACTTCATGTTAGTAAAGTAGCTTATCAGTTTGCAGAAGTGATAATTACATTCATTATTTACATAATTATGTTGATTTGTCTTTCCTGCTGTAGAGTTCTTTTGGCATAAACATTGAAGAATATTTTGATTTTATAAATATCGATGTACCCTTACTGTAAATACACAGACTTTATTTTATATATTTTCTTCAGGAATAAATTACCCTCATTAAAAAAAGTAAAAGAGGAAGACTTACAATAAGGTTTATTGACATTGCAATCGTTATAATGGGCTCAAACCCAGGATTGATTTTGAGGAGGGTCCAGGGTCAGGCAGTTCTTCCTTCTCTTGTGCATTGTGAGTTGGGGCCAACTCAGTGGTACCTAATGATGGCCTATAGATTGGCTAAGGATGGGGATTCTAGTGTCATCATCAAAACCAAGCTCACTGCCGTCGAGTCAATTCCTGCTCAGAGAGACCCTCTAAGACAGGGTCAGACTGCCGCTGTGGGTAGAGATTGAAAGCCTCATCTTTCTCTCCAGTGTCTTTATTAGTTTTAAAGGCTTATCTGGAGCACTATTGAGTAACATCTGGAAGAGCAGAAAAGAAGATACTGCAGAGAACTTGTGTTGCCAGCCCAACTACAGGGAAAGGGAATTAGGGAAAATAAATGAGGACAGATACATCTAGGCTGAGATATGTTCATTCTTATTTTGCAAATTAAATTGTGATGGAAATTCAAATGAACTGCTCTGCAGAGCATCAGCTCCGCTGTGCATGAGAATAGACAGCATGAGAATAGAAGCTTCCTACAGAGAACCCACTAGCAGAAGGTGAGTTTGTGTTGAAGATCACGCCTGGAAAGGCGTTGTCTCTGGCTCCATATCATGCCGAAGAAAGGCAAAATTAAGGGCAGGGGACCCTGGGGGTGGCATCTACTGAAATCTGGGTTTTTTTTTCAGGCCTTGCTGATCAAAGCAGCCTGATTGTGTCCTTTAAAGTCATGGATGAGATGAGGAAAAGGCCAGAGTTCAGCCTGAGATAAGCATGGTTTTACTGAAAGGAGTCTCACTGACAATGTGAAGAATAGCGATCCCATAGGAATTCAACATGCAGGCAAAAATAGAACAGCACTAACATGCACAAGGAGCTTTGTCGAAGAGAATTGATGGTGACATTGTTAATAACAAAAATGTAAGAATTAAATACCCATCACAAGAGACTGGGTAGGTGAATTGGGATATATTTGTCCAGCAGAAGAACAGACAGTGTTGAAAAAGAATAAACTAGGACTGCCAGTAGGAGCCTTGGTGATACAGCAGTGACAAGTTGGGCTTCAAATAGCAAGGCCAGCAGTTTACAGCTACCAGCCTCTCTGGTGGTGGGGTGGGGTAGGGAGAAAGACAGGGCTTTCTATTCTTCTAAAAAGTTACAATCTTGGAAACTCACAAGGGCAGTTCCACCTTGTCCTACAGGGTCACTCTGAGTCAGAATAGACTCAGCTGCAGTGGGTGAGAGCTCCCCCTGTCTATATAACATTTGAAGAAAAAGAACAAATGGAGGACAATATGTGGTGTGAAGTGATTTGTATAATTTTCAGCGGAGTGGAAAGCAAGACTCGAGCCCTTGAGTAGTGCAAGTGATCAGCGCGCCCTGGGCTGCTGATGCAAAGTTTGGAGAGCTGAGTTCACCATCGAGAAGAAAGACTGGAAGATCTCCTCCAGGAGACCAGACATGGCAAACCTTACAGAGCACAGTTCTCCTCCGATGCACATGGTATTGTGCTAAGTCAGAATGGATGCGATGGAGAGGGAAAGGGAAAAAAATCAACGCCCGCCCCCTGCTTCATATTGTGATTGAATATATACATATAGGTTGGTGTTGGTGTTGTTAGGTACCATTGGGTTCGTTATGCCATAGCGACCCCATGCACAACAGAAGGAAATCCTGCACAGAGCTGCGCCAGCCTCACAGCCGTTCCTATGCCTGCCTGCGCTCATCGGTGCAGCCACGGTGTCAAGCCATCTCCTTGAAGGCCTTCCTCTCTTTCACCGTCTCTCTACTTTACCAAGCTGACTGTCCTTCTCCAGGGATTGGTCTCTCCTGAAAATATGCCCAAAGGATGTCAGATGAAGTCTCGCCATCCTGGCATCCCAGGAGCGCACTGGCGATACAACAGGAGGGGCCATCCTTTTAGTAGTCCATTGAACTTTCCATGTTCTTCTCCAGCACCATAATTCAAGTGCGTCAACGCTGCTTTTATCTTCTCTATTCAATGTCCAACTTTCACAAGCATTGGAGGCGATTGAAAATGCTGTGGTTCAGTCAGGTGGGCCTTAGTCCTCAAAGTAACACCCTTGATTTTCAATACTCTAAAAAGGATTTTGGGTAGCATAATTACTTAATGCAGCTCCTTTTTTTGAAATATGTATGGAGGGGCTTTAAATAGTTCTTGGGAAAGTTCCACTATTCTTTAATCACCCCCCCTTTTTTACAGAACTTCTTGAAGCTATCTTGTGTAGTAAAAATGTTTTAAAATGCATGTGTGTAATGACATCCAAATTCCATTTAGTGGTTATCTTTGAGGAGTTGGGGAAGAGAATGTGAACAAGGTGGGGGGAGGGTTGGCTGACACACTAGATGTCAATTGTATTGCTGCTTTATTCTTCAAAGTGAGCAATCAATACACAGGTATCCACTGCTCCTACACAAACACATACACACACAGAAGAAAGTATTCGAATGTTAGCAAGAGAAATAAAGGACTGTAGCTTCTTGCAAGTGCTTGGGGTGTGTTTGCTGAACTAACGAAGGCTGGGAAGGAAAGGCTATGGACTCAGAAAGTTAAAAAGAAGGTGGGTGGGTTGCAAGGAATCTGGGTAGAAGAACATTTGGACCCGACGGTGTGGGGAAATTGAAGCACACACAGGGAATGCGGGATGGAGGCTGAGCCTCTGCCATGAGAACCAGCCAAGTGCTTGGTGCTCTCAGTCCCTGAGGCTGGAAAGCAATTTTGGCTCTGTGTGGAGAATTCCTGCCACTAGAAGGTCACGTTCTAGGTGCTACTCATCAAGTGCCTTCAATGGTTTCTTAAGGAGTGATTATTGCAAAGAGAAAGGGAGAAAGAAAATGCATTTGATTTCACGTCGTTCCTTCCAGAAAGTAATTAAAAGATGGCAATCGGTGTTATGATTAATGGTCTGCTTTAGTTTAATGACCAACACACAATGAAGTTTTGGAAATTGCACCATATGTCTTCGCTATTACTGTTTCTTTGTGTGGATGGCTGGGCTCTCAGAAGTTGGGATTTTAGAGTTAGCAGACAGGACAATGTATTTTTTTTAAACCTTCTTAAAACCGGTTATTCCACAAAATCCGTTGTGCTCTGAGTGCCTTTGATGTTGCCCAGTAGACATTGCAAGCGTGATCAGACAGATTCATTTTTAACTGAGGGCTTTGTGATTACCATCGCGCTGTTGCTCTAATCGTTTGGACCGACCTTTCCTGAACAATGTTGAATTAATCAGCCAGAGAGAGGCCTGCTTCCCCAGCCCCTTTGTTGGGATGAAGTGACTGGGGACTTCAAGCACTAGGGCAGGATTACCCTGTAAGCATTAAAAGCACCGGCTTACTTGTTCTTACCAATTTGTAGTGAATAATTTTCCATGTTTTCACCACATCAAAGATTCTCTGGTATGTTACCTCTTTCTCAATCCCACGGGATCTTCTTGCAGAAGCAAAGTCTCTTTTCAAATTTATAATCTCTCACAGGGTCGGATAAGAAAGGCTGAAGAAGAATCAATGCATTTGAATTGTAATGCCGGTGAAGAATATTTAAGAATTTGGAAGACTGTTGAAAGAGCAGACTGCTAAAAGCACAAACCAATTGGAAGAAGTATGGCCAGAGTGTTGCTTAAAGACAAGGATGGTAAGACTTCATCTTCCAACCTTTGGACTTACTGTCAGGAGAGACCAGTCCCTGGAGAAGGACAGCAGGCTTGGTGAAGTGGAGGGGTCCCCAAAAGAGATAGGCTCTCAACAAGAACGATGGACACTGTGGCTGTGGCTGCGACCATGGCCTCAGGCCCAGGGACCAGGGTAAGGATGGTGCAGGACTGGGCGCGGCTTCCTTCTGTGGTGCACAGGGTCGACGTCGACTGGAGTCCCGGTGCACAGGGTCGCCGTGGACTGGTGTCAACTGGTTAGCACTTAGCCCCACTACAGGGATGGACCACCCATGCAGTGTGGATTTCCTGGTGTTTACTAATCACTATTATTTGCTAAGCCTGTGGTGACTAGTAAGCGAGCGCTACTAAATCCATGCTTACATCTTCTAAGCACCTGGTATTGTAGGGCCAATGAGATGTCTCTGTGTCTTCTTATTTCATTTCATTTTGTTCTCTTACTCATTGATGGCAAATGAAATGGCAGAGTACCAGAGCAAGAGATTGTTTTGCTTGCTAGCAGCTCTAATCCCACCCCCCCCTCTCTCTCTCTCTCTCACACACACACACACACACACACACACACACTTCCCCCCACCTCCTAGGTTAGGAAGCTTGTTTGAGGGTAGGGGTGTTGTCCCTCCCCTTGGTCATGTTCCATTTTGTGTCCAGTGTTAGTTGGAGGAAGAGGTGAATGAAGTCTGTTTCCAGCCACCCTCCCTCTGTGCTTCCAGATTAGGGGATCCTGTATAGGCTTAATGCCCCTTTGGAATTTGAGGCTATCTTAGGTAATTGGGGGTGGGGGTGGGGTCTGAGAAGAAGCTCTCTGCCATTGTGTTGAATCTGACTTGAAGTCACCTACAGGATTGCTATGGGTTTCTGAGACTAACTTTTATGGGACCAGAAAGTTTTATCTTTCTTTCTTGGTGCTGTTGGTAGTTTCAAACTACTGACCTTATGGGTAGTGACCCAGCGTATTATCCACTGTGCCATCAGGTCTCCTGGTGAGAAAAAACCAGTGTAGCATAAATATGGTGATCCAACCATGTACCCCAGATTTTCCAGAGTGGTGTCCAATTTCATGTGGATTTAGTCTTTTCAATAAAGGCCAACTCAGCACCGAGTCTCATAGAGGGTATATACTTTGTGTGTGATATAGAAGTATCTATAATACATATACACATATATATAGCTTAGTGTCCACCAGATGTTCTGGGAAATAGGAAGTTATGTGACTTGGGTTGTGTGAACTCCATATCATGGGCAGGAAGTTCCTGTATAGTCTATAGCTAAATCCTCGAAACTGTTATTATATGAAAACTTCTCATACATGTTGTTGGAATCAATTTCACTTCATGGCAATCCCATGCAAGGCAGAACTGCTTCATGGGGTGTCCCAAGGTGTGCCCTGCCAGAAACACTTTGCCAGACCTGTTTTCTCAAGTCCTTTAGAGGAGGTCAAACTGCCAATTTTGCAGCTTACAGTCCAGTGCAGCGCGTTGGACTATGAACCACCAGGTTTGAAAACACTGGCCACTCAAGGGGAGAAAGGCAGGACTCTGTAGTCTGGCAAACAGTTACAGTGCCTTGAGTGCACAGGGGTCACTCTACGTGTCCTGTGGGTTCACTAGGACTTGGCCTTGACTCGATGGCGGTGAGTGAGGGTGAGTGGGTCCAAGGCTGTTTTATCTTGCCAGCCACCCCCTACAGTCCTCATTACTTTATAAATTATTATTGCTTTGTCATATCTTACACTACCTGACATCTCCCCTTGACCACTCCTCCCGATGTCCGTCCTCCAGATAGGAAGTCATCTGTAGATCCCCACAGTTGGCTTCCTCTCTCTACCCCACCTTCTCTCACATCTGGAAATTTCACTCTCACCACTGGCCCTGAGGGGTTCATCTGTCCTGGGTTCCCTGGATTTCCAGTTCCCATCTCTACCAGTGTACCTCCTCCAGTCCAGCTGGATTTGTAAGGTAGAATTGGGATCATGATAGATGGGGGAAGGAAGCCTTCAGAAACTAGAGGAAAGTTATGTGCTTCATCGCTACCTCACTGCACCTTGACTGGCCCATCTCCTCCCTGCGACTCCCCTGTAAGGGGGTGTCCAAGTGTCCACAAGTGGGCCTTGGATCCCCACCCTGCTCTCCCCCTCATTCTTATTGATGTGATTCTTGTTCTTTGATGTTTGGTATCTGCTCCCTTCTACCCCTCGTGATCACACAGGTTGGTGTACTTCTTCCATGTGGGCTTTGCTGCGTCTGCACTAGATGGCCACTTGTTTACCTTCAAGCCTTTAAGATCCCAGATACTTTACTGTTTGGTGGCTGGGCATCATCAGCTTCCTTTGCTCTGTCTACCTCTGCACCCTTTTGTCCTCAGCTATCATGTCAGGAAGGTATACACATAATGATATAGTTTTTGTTCTTTGATGCCTGATACCTAGTTCTTTCTACTCCTCATGGTCTCACAGGCTAGTGTGCTTCTTCTATGGTGGGCTTGGTTGCTCTGTTTGGTCATCCTCAAACCTTTAAGACCTCAGACACTATATCTTCATCAGCTATCTTCACCACTCTTGCTCATGTCCCTACCTGTCCTCAGTGATCATCTCAGGAAGGTGCATACACAGTGATACAGTTTTTTCCTATTTGATGCCTGAGTCCTGATCCTTTAGACATCTCGAAGCCATACTGGCTGGTGTGATTCTTCTGTGTGGACTTGGATACTTCTCAGCCAGATGGCCATTTATCTTCAGACTTTGAGACACCAGACTCTATATCCTTTGATATCTGGGTGCCATCAGTTTTCTTCACCACAGTTGCTAATGCACGTATTTGATTTCAGTGATCATATTGGGCCAGTGAGCATGATGGAATGCCAGATTTATAGAACAAAGTGTTCTTGCATTGAGGTAGTGCCTGGGTGGGGGCCCAAGGCCCAGCTGCTACCTTAGTACTAAACCTATAACTATATGTACCTGAATTTATTCCCATCTTATCACAGGTAATTATATTTACATATATACATGCCTGTGTTTAGGCCTCTGTAAATGCCCTTTGCCTTCTAGTTCCTTCCTCTATTTCTTTCTGCCTTCCTCCTCTCTCACTGTCATGCTCAGTCTTCATTTGAGTTTCAGAAGTTCCTCTTTGTTACATTACCTTTACTTTGGCCCTACCAGGCCTACCACACCTTCCTCGCAACTTATTGTGGACCACTTGTTCCCCCCATCCCTGAGTCTGTCCATATCCTGCTTCCTCTCCCCCTCCACTCCCTCGAGTTGCCCAGGAACCACTGGTGTAATCATCCTCTCCTCCTGACTGTCCAGCCAGGTGTGCTCCCTCTTGATTTGGTCCATTTTGGGGATTCAGACCGCCTTGCTTCCTCACTATGTGACCTACGACGTGTCCTCTGTCGCTGTCTGTAGGGAGACAGGGTGACTAGCCCTGTTGTTGTTTGCCCAGTGCTCCCCTGTGGCTTAGGTCCCCACAGGGGCATCTGAGCCTCGCGGGCAGGAATCGGGCCAGCCTGGGGACTGGACCAGCTCTCTTTCTCTTCGTCCATGTCCACCTGTCTCCATGTGGGCATGGCACGCTGGCCCCTCTCCACCCCCTGCTCTCTGCCACGCCCACTTCCATGGAGGGAGTCAGTCTGGCTCTGGTTATGGCTAGTTCTGTAGCTCTCTCTTTTCATGTCTCTTTCATGTGTCCTCGCTGTCCTCACGCTTGGGTGTTGTGTGGTAGGATCTGCACTCCAGCTTCTGTGGAGACAAGAGCTGTACTCTCACCCTGGGTGAGTTAGTGCCCTGCTCCCTCCATTATTCTTTCACATTCCCAGGGAGGTACATGTTGGGGACAGCACAGTAAGGGAGAAGGATGGAGGGGGGAGGGAGAAAAAGTGTTTGCAGCTTTTATTACATATATTCTTCTTTAAGATCTTGTGGCTAACGTCAAGTGTGTTCCAGTAAACATAGGTGGGCAGTGGTTCAGTGGTTCAGTGGCAGAATTTTGCCATCCATGTGGGAGACTCGATTCCTGTTGAAGGCACCTTCTGGCAGCCATGTCCTATTGCTGGTAGAGCCTTGTGTATGGATAAGATGCTGAAAAGAAAGGCATGACGGACTACTTCCCAAGATCTGCAAGACCAGGAAGACTGGACAAAAGTTGCCAACAATGATCATCGGGGAGATCTCATGATCCTACTCTCTTCAGTGACCCTGACCAAGTCGCTTACCACCTCTGGTATCGGGTGTTTCCACCTGCCTAACAGGGTCAAGGGCCACAGCACTGGATGCTTGGGACCGTGTTTGAGGAAACGCAGGCCTGGCTTGTCCAGTGTTTGCTCTTGTCCTTCCTCCTTCCTCAGCCCACGAGGTTCCGTGCTCTTGGGTTTGGGCTTGCCTCAGCGGAGCAGTCTCCCTCCTGTCCAGTCTTGTGCCGTTGCCCACGCGTCTTCCTTGTGAGGACTGAAGAGACTCGTAGGCTGCGTGAGTCTTCACATCTAGTCATCTCCATTGTATGGCACAGGGCCAAGGAGAGGAACAATGAAAAATTGACTGAAGGGAAATATACCCATATGCTAACGCCAATTTTTCACCAATAATGAAATAATGAATGGTCTTGGAAACATTACTGCTTACACCACTCCACTTCTGAAATGGTCACGAACAGGCAGTCCTTAGAGAATCAGAAAGGCAAAGTGACAACGGGGATTTCTTTGGCATAGTCAAAGAAGAGAATTTCTCAGAAGAGAATTTCATGGTCCTCTGTCCCGAAGGCCATTGCAGCTTCCTCTGCCTCACTCTTGGGGTGGGACAGCTGCGGGCACTGCCTCCCACTCTCACAAGCTCAGCCCCTGCGTCTCTGTCTATCCACAGTGGTTTCACCTATCTCAGGGAGAATGGTTTCAGGCACAACCAGCATCTGCCAGGAAGGTTTCATGGCCTGCATGGCCCAGTAGCTTGAAGGCACTCTCCTCCTCCTCCTGTGATGTCCTCAGGGCTAAGTTTGTGATCTGGGTGGGCTCAGAATGCATCTTCACTCAAAGACAGGAGTGATGCCTTCATAACTGGCAAAAGGAGAGCACACAACCTAGAAGGACTGTGTCGGGGAAAAGGGGACTCCCAACGATGGAGAGAGGCTTCGGGGTGGGCGTGTGGTCAAGCCTGCAGTAGGAAGAGTTTGCCTGTGTGTTTGGTTTGTAGATGGCAGGCAGGGCAGTGAGGGGTGGGGGGCGGTGGGTAGTTGTGGTGGGGGGTTGGGGAGGGAGGGCAAAGAGGGATGAGGGGATGGGGTGAGGTGGGGGGGGAGTCCAACTTAGTTTGGAAAGCCAGTTTTGGGAAACTGGGAAATTAGAATAGAGGGATGAGATGGGCCAGGTGTGAGAACACTCAGAGGCTGGGACAAAGGTACAGCCTTGCACTGGGAGGTGGCAGGGAACTGGTATGTAGTGTGCAGCTCTAGGCTGTGGACGTGATGTAACTGCGTGGGGCCCTAGGCTGCCTGTCCTCTTACGTTAAGGGAGGCACATCAATGGTTAGGGACACGAACCTTGCTCACACTACCTCATCTGGCTCTGAGATCTGTGACTTGGGGCAATTATGTTACCTTCTGTGTGTCAATTCCACCATCTGCAAAGTGGGCATAACAATAGGCCTTTCTCAGAGTGTTACTCTGAAATAAAGTTACTCATGATATGATTTAGCATAGTGCCCGATCTCTTACATGCACCTAACACACAGATGTTCTATGTAAGTTAATATCAATACTGTTTTTGCAAAGATGAATTATTATGGATTGTTATTTGAAATTATATCAGAGAGATGGCACATGATTCCCTAGAGGAGGTGAGCTTTAAGAGAGCTTCGGGCAGGTCTTTGTTGGAAAGTCCCACTTGGGTCTCACCCATCATGCCGACTGAATGTCATTTAGCTTTTGTGAAATATTTACGTTAGTTGGTTGCTCAACTATAATATTTGGTCGTTATCCCCCTCAGCTCAGCAAGAAAGATTAGTTTATCTTATATTGCAGAAGACACGGAGATATAAACACAAGGACATTTAGTTACAACATCCCTTCCGTTAGCACTTACCACAGTTATCAGCCTGGGCTTCCCCTCTGGGGACAGAGCAAGCAAGGTGTGTGTGTGTGTGTGTGTGTGTGTGTGTGTGTGTGTGTGTGTGTTGACGGCCACACTTGAGTTGGAAAGGAAGGAGGAAGATAACACTAGAAAAGGATTCAGGAGTTTTCTTCTCAGCTAACGGATAGACCCAGTCCTGGAAGTGGATCAGGAATGACCGTGATTGACTGGGGCGCCAGAGCTAAATCCAGCGTCTCTCCTGCTGCAAAGCTCGGCGGCAATATTGCCACGCATCCCAGTGCACCCCTCTGTGCAGAACTGAACTCAAGGCCATAGGGCAGTCTCCTAACACTTGGCTACCACTGTGACATTCAAATGTGCCTGACGTACATGACGTTTGCAAACTGACAATAGTGAGCTGAGAAGGTCCCCTGGGGAATGTGAGTGACTGTTGGGAAGCCAGGTGCACATACAGACTGGATCCAGCTCCATTGTCTCTGCTCAATCAGTCTTTAACATGTTCCAGCTGGAACACCACTGGGATGGAACTGGGCGTGCCTAAAAGAAAGGCATTTGACGACAATACTCTTGTGGGACACCTGGCAGTACCAGGGACCTCTGCAGTGATTGATCCTGGGCCCCTGTGTGCTGAAAAGTTGGAAGCCAGGAAACCAGACAGCTGGAAGTGGCCAGGGCAACTCTATCTGAAAGGGAGCTATGAAAAGGAGGCAAGAGGAAGAAAGGCAGGGCTGCACACAGACTCCTACCCCCCGCCCCTGGCTGTGCTCTGAGCACAGCCAGTTCATCAGGTGTCCCTTACAGGCACTAGGCAGTGCCCCTGCCAACAGGAAAGCTCCTTCTCTCTACAGCCTGGGGGCCAGGGCCTAGTGCTGGAGATGGGCTAGCTGCCTGTGCTGAGCTTGAAGCGCCAGCCCCAGGAGCTCAATGGACACTGCACCCTCTTCATGACCCTATGCAGGGACCACAATTTCAGGAAAGAGCAACTCCCTCTTCTAAAAAAAAAAAGCCCTCTCCCTCTTAATTTCTTAGGGTGTTTATAACAAAATCTCACAAAGTGGGTAACATTAAAGAAGAGAAAATTATCCTCTCAGAGTTGGGGTGGCTAGAAAGTCCCAGGAAAGTCCTTCCTTTGTTAGGAGTCGCATGTTCTCTGATCTCTCTTGGTTTCTAGATGATTCCTCACAGGTTTTGTGTTACCAACCCATCTCTGTCCATGTGGGTTGACTAGGGAAGCAAATTCAAGGACACTCATTTATGTGTAAGAAAGAACTTTATAGCAAAAGGTAATTAAATATTAAGGAAACATCCCTGCCCGGTCTAGATCAAGTCCATAAGTCTGATATTAGTTCATATGTCCGATACCAATCTGTGAATTCCTCTTCAGACTCATGCAGCACATACAATGATGCAGAATGCAGGAAGATCACAGGCCATTGGGTGGAAAGTCTTGTGGATACAGTGGTGGTAGAAGCATCTCAGTGCTGCTGTGTGTCAATGTGGCTCTTCCAGGGCTCTGACTCTATCAGTGTAGCTTCATGTAGCTTGTTAACAGGAATGTGTACCAGAGAGTCTGTAGGGCAGGCCTCCAGTGAGTTATTTATCTCCTTTGTACCTCCAAACTTGGTCATCAAGGTGGGGCTGCCCTGATTGACAGGCTAGACTCCACCTCTTCACAAGTTGACAGGAGATTATGTAAGTACCACACCATCCCATATATATATATCTTTGTATCTGTTTCCCTTATCATAAGTCACCACTCAGAAGGAATTAAGTTTAAGACCATAAATGTGGTGAAGAAAGCTGATGATGCCTGGCTATCAAAAGATATAGTATCTGAGATCTTAAAGGCCTGAAGGTAAACAAGCAGCCATCTATCTCAGAAACAACAAAGTCCACATGGAACAACAAACCAGCCTGTTTGATCATAAGTTTACCATGGGTTCAGGTATCAGGCATCCAAGACCTAGAATAAAACCATACTTAATGTGACTGGGGGAAGGTGGACATGGAGTAGAGAGAGACCCAATACCCATCTGTAGACAATGGACATCCTTCATAGAGGGATCACAGGGAAGAGTAGAGCCAGTCATGGTGCAGGATAGCACTGAAGAAACACCCAACTTTCTTCCAGTGCTTTGGTGATTCCTTTATCCCACTATCATGATGTCAATTTTGCCTTACAAATTGGATTCAACCAGAGAATGCACACTGCTACAGATAAGAGCCTGTAACACAGGGAAACAAGGATAGATAAACTCTTCAGGACCAACAAAGAGAGTAGAGATACCAGGAGGATTATGGGAAGGGTGGAAGGAGAAAGGGGGAATCTATCACAAGAATCAATCTAAACCCCCTCCCAGGGGAAGGAATTACAGAAAAATGGGTGAGGGGTGACGGAGGACAATGTAAGATTTGAAAATAATAATCTATAACTTTTCAAGGGTTTGTGAGGAAGGGTGAGCGGGGAAGGGAGGGAGAAGAAATGAGGAGCTGATATCAAGTGGGAATGCTTTGAAAATGATCATGGTGGCATATGTGCAAATGTGGTTGACACACTGGATGAATGTATGGATTGTGATAAGCTGTAAGAGTCCCCAGTAAAAGTATTGAATAGAAAAATGCACCATAGATGGGAAAATTAGTTAGCAAGTGCTAAACAAATATTCAGACTTCAATTTCTAAATCTTTTAAGGACAATTTTCTTTTTTACAATCTAGCTTAAGAAGCTCTACATTCTAGGTAAAATTCCCCGATGTAAAACTTTTGAAATTAAGTAAAACATATTTTCTTACAGAAAAAAATGTTTAAGACATACTCTATTTTTGTATGACCTCATGAATAAGGAAAACCCTTATTTCCAAATAGTCACAGGGGATAGGAGGTCAAGATCTCTTTTGGGAAGTTATAATTCAATCGATACAACCTCTATCAAAAATATTTTGTAGTTGATGTTTGTGCATTATTAAAAATATTTATATGTCCATCAATTGGATTAGCGGTTCTCAAACTGTGGCTTGCAACCCCTTTGGGGGGTCAAACAACCCTTTCACACAGGTCACCCAACTCATAACAGTAGCAAAATTATACTTATGAAGTAGCAAAGAAAATAATTTTATGGATGGGGGGGGGGGTCACCACAACATAAGAACCTGTATTAAAGGGTCACAACATTAGGAAGGTTGAATAGCTTCTGTTTTTAAGAACAGAATAATTGTGGAAAAAGGTATGTAATCCAAAAGTTGCCATTTTAGCCATTTTAAATTGTTGTACAGCCATCAGCACTCTGTTTCCAAAATTTTCCATAAACCCAATGAGAAACCCTGTGCTCAGTGAGCAGGAACCCCCATCTGCCCATTTCCTCGCCCCTCCAAACACCAAACCAAAGCCACTGCTATCAAGTCACTGTTAACTCATAGTGACACCTCCTCTGTCCCTCTGTGGGTTTCCAAGGCCAGCTGTTTTGGGGTGCAGAAAGCCCCACTCCTCCTAAGTGGTAGTTGCTGATTTCAAACTGCACACCATGTGGATTATAGCCCAGTGGTAACCACAACACTAAAGGGACTGCTAGTACCCTTTGATCCCCTTTCCAGCTTTATGAATTTGCCCTCCTGAGTATTTGCTCACAGGGCTATGAGTCAGAATTGATTCAGTGGCAGTGACTTGCACGTTCTTGTAGCGATTTCCTATAGATGCACTTGTGCCTTTTTGTTTGTTTGTGTCCAGCTCATTTTACTTAGTATAATGTTTTCAAAGTTCATCCATGTCGGAACATCATTCCTTTTGATCGCTGAATGATATTCTATTGTAGATGTATAGCACATTTTGTTTATCTGTTCATCTTTGGAGGGACATTTTGTTTGTTTCTACCTTTGGTTATTGTGAATAGCACTTTTATGAAGGGTGGTACAAAAGTATCTGTCTGAGCTTCTGCTGCCAATCGTTTTTGCTCGTAAGACATAGAGTGATTGTAGAGGAAAGGTCACGCTATTTTCCACAATGGTTGCACCATTTTACATCTCTACCAGGAATATAAGAGCATTCAGATTCTGCATATTGTTCTATCTATCTATCACTTAGTTAAGCTCTCTTCTTCCCTCTCCCTCTTCTTTTAATAAAAGCCACTCTAATGGGAGTTAAGTCGTATCTCATAGTGACTTTGATTTGTATTTCCTTAATGACCAATTGTATCAATTATCTCTTCAGGTGCTCACTGGCCAATTTGTGTTTCTTTGGGGAAAGACCACCTTGACTTATTTGACCACCTTGACAATTTTTTGATTGGACGGTTGACTTGTTAGTGTTCCTGCACATTCTTAATCCTAAACCTTTACCAGCTATAGGATTTACAAATCTTTTCTCCCACTCTGTAAGTTATCTTTTTACTTTCTTCATGTCATTGATGTACAACAAGTTTATTTCCACAAGTGACTATTTGTTAATTTTTTTGTTTCTCATGCTTTTGATATATAATTCAAGATCCATGTCCCAAACCAAGTCTATGAGAATCTACTTCCCTGCTTTATTTTTAAGAGTTTTATAATTTTTGAATCTTAAATTTTGGTGATCAATCCATTATGACTTAATTTTTGCACTACATTGAGTTTTCATTTGCACATGCCAAGTGTAGTTGTTCAAAATGGGGATACTGTTCTTTTTCTCATTGAATGGGCTTGACTCCCTTGCTGAAAATCAATCGACCAACAGTTTCTGGAATTTTAATCTCATTCCATTGGTCCATTTTTCTTTCTTATACCAATACCACACAGGTTTGATTACTGTAGCTTTCTTGTCAGTTTTGAAATCAGGAAGTATTTGTTCTCCAACTTTGTTCTTCTTTTCAAGATTGTTTTGACTGTTCTGAGTCCCTTACAGTTCCTTAAGAGTTTGAAGATTAGTTTTTTCAATTAGGCAAAAAGAGTCTTTTGGAATTTTAAATGAGAATTTTATTGAGTCTTTTGATTGCCTTTTCCTTGAGAAGGAAACGTGCTGTTTTCCAACGCCATGTAGTTTCTATTTGTTGTTCTTCCTGACACATGTACATTTCTCTTCTTCTGGAAACAATATTCTAGTTTTCCTCTCGGTCAACCTCCTTCCCCACGTGGACCCAATGAGGCTGACCCGATCCTCTGAACTGTGTGTATGACAGGCTTCAGCCTCCAGATCATGATTCTTATTTCATAGATGCTTAAAGTGGGCTAATGTGCATTAGCTCTGGGACTTTAAATATAAGCATTGGCAAAGAGGTGATTCTTCCCTTGAGGCTGCTAGGGTAATAGACCAGAAAATGTTGATTTATAGCTTAAGGAATAGATAGAAAGGGATTGTTAAGAAATAAAGTAAAACCTAAAGAGGCATATTCTCTCTCTCTCTCTCTCTCTCTCTCTCTCTCTCTCTCTCTCTCTGTCCCATTGATTGACAGCTGCCACTGGCACAGACCCAGGGCAAAGATGCAACCAAAGGTTTTTCTCTCAGCATCAGCTACCAAAAAGAGGCCTATTCTTGAAGACATTATTTGAAAACCTGGATTTAACTTTTCTGGAGATGTGCTAAGAGGTACCCTCCCCCCAGTTATATGATCTACAGAATTATCTTTTTGTTTATGCCATGATAAGTGGAGATTCTGGTCTCTTGTAGCCTGAAGAATCTTAGATAAGAAAGGCCACATTTCTAGATCATAGAAAAGTTGTACACTTAAATATGCATACATATTTTTTCCTGATAATTGTACATTTGCAGATCAGTTTTTGGTATATCAGCAGCCTGCTGCCTATCTAAAGACCAAAGATCTCTTGGATGATAGGGAAAGAGAGTCTTACCACATACTCAATTCACCTGGACCCAGAGGTGAAAATCAGAGGGAATGCTTAGACTAAGCACGTTCTTGAACCAAGATTTGCTAGATAATGCGTACTTCCCTATTTCGTACACAGCATTGAATAATCTCCAGGTCACTGTTTCCCTTCCGGATATGTGGAAAAGCTGTAGAAATCATCTTCTGTGGTAGAAAGTCAAGTATACCCTGAGCAGTGTTGTTAGGAGTCTGAAGCATTTCAGAAGAAGATTATTAAGATCTGAAATTAAATTTTCAGTGTTGACTTTAACTTTAGAAGGCAACTTTTCTAACCCTTCTTTTCAGAGGAAGAAAGGTCCAGGAAGACAAAGTAGCTTCTTTAGAGGTGTTAAGCTACATAGTTTCTTATTTACAGCAGTCTAACTGAAAGGAGATGAGTGACGGTCCCTGGTCCCTGGGAATACCCTCCTTTAATTAGGTCTGACTGTATTAGGACTCTGGTAATGAATAACAAGAAACCAGAAAAAGAGGAATTTTTTGTTCTCACAGCTAAATTGTCCAGCAGTGGATATAGCTTTAGTAAAGATTAGTTTAGGAGCTCATAATTATATAAATATGAGAGTTGGGTTTTTTTTGTCTTTAGAAATTGTGTTATTTCCTCTATATTTGCTCGAATCCTACAGCAGGTCTTATCTCTGTGATGGCTTCTATAAGCAGTAAGATTGTATTCTTCTAGATTAGCAGTTCTGGTTGATATAGAGTTTTAATTTCTCAATATTTCCAGCGCAATCCAGGACAGCTACTGATGAGCTCAAAGACCAGTTGCATGCCTCCCCTCAGGGTGACCAAGGGGATGGTAGTGCTCTTTCAGTCTTGTCTGTTCCTCTAGAACAGAGGTTCTCAGCCTGTGGGCCATTGAACTCTTTGGGGTTCGAACGACCCTTTCACAGGGGTTGCCCAACACATAACAGTAGCAAAATGGCAGCTATGAATTAGCAACGGAAATAATTTTGTGATCGGGGTCACCACAACATGAGGAACTGTATGAAAGGGCCATGGCATTAGGGAGGTTGAGAACCACTGCTCTAGAAGGTCAGGGTGGGGTTGTCTCCCTTTGCATCACCTGGACTGAGGCCAAGAAGTGGGGAGGAGAGGGGAACCATTGCCAGAAATGATAGGTGCCCACTCCCCTTGTTCTTTGGCCAGAAGGGGGCTTGGACAAGGCCGGAGTTTTGATCTCAGGAACCAAATTTCAGGGCTTTGCATAATGGTATCTGGTCATAGATGGAAGGTTGTAATTTCCACGGAGCAGTGCCATCTCTGGGTTTTGCTCAATTTCAGAGATGGGGTTTTAGAGAAAGGGGAGAATTTCTGGTTGCTAGGGTCTTGCAACTTAGGATCTCTCTGTATCAGCGGGCCTCTGCTTTCGGGACGTGTTAGGGCACCAAGCCAAGCATATCTCAGACAAGTATCTGCATTGTTTGTGGTGTGATTGTGACTTCCTGTCTTCCAATTTAGTTTTTGGCCCCGCTTTTACTGTCTGGGTCATTTGATATTACATCTGGCACTTCCTGTTTTTTAAACCTGACTCGAGCTAGCCACCCAACTGTAGAAAGCAGGGGACCCACTTCTTCCGAAGTGATGCCTGCATTAGTCACTTGTTTTGGTGGACTAATTGTGATTTGCGTAAGAAAAGCTGTCAGGTGTCTGCTGGTTTTCTCAGACTCTGCCACTTCCCTCTTTGTGAGCTTTTGTTTTTCAGATGTTGGGACTTTCTCCCCCTAGTGTGGAAATGGTAGGGGTGGGTGACAAACACCACCAACAAAAAGAGTAACCCAACAATGGGCTTCTCTCTGGGATAGAGAACTCAGTTCCCCAGTCTTTGTTTCCAGGAGCCTCTCTCAGAAGAAGGTTACTTCAGGAGAGACTCAATTGCCCTCCTGCTTTCTCATGTCTCTTTTCCCATTCTTGGGCTCACTGGTTTCCCTTTATCTCCACTTCAGAGTAGTCAGTGCCAATTGAAAGCCTTTAGTCAGCTCATCAGAAAAGCTGCTAAATGCTGATGCACTTATTCTCTCCAAAGAAAGATAATAAAAAAGTTTTATTGATATAATTAATATAGTATACAATTCAATGGTTTCATCATATTAAAAGGGCTGAGTAACCATCACCACCATCAATTTTAGAACATTTTCCTTTTTCTTGTACTTGCTATCCGGCCCTCACTTTCCCCAACCTCCCTGCCCTAACTCTAAGAAACCATGAATCCGGTTGATGTCTATATAGATTTACCAATCCTGAATTTCATATACAGAAAAGTAATAAATTGAATAACAAACAAATATAAAACTCAACAGTAACAAAATAAAACAGAGAAGAATCTCAATTGAAAAGGAAAGCAGGAAATATTGAAAATTAGAACAAATTTAGAATGTGTTAAAAGGGAGAGCAAGTGGTAAGGTGTTGCTATGCAGAATGATAACTCCATCTGTACTCACCCATTTTCTAATGTATTCTTTCTGGCAGACAGGATATTTACATCCCTGGTCAATAGTCAGAGGAGATGCACAGGAAGCTTAATCCTTGTAGGGATCTTACAAATGAATTTTGGACTTTCACTGTTATTCGCAGCTTTCTGAAAACTTGTTGAATTTTAGGTTGAATATAATTCTTTCATCTGGTCTTAGATTTTATTATTTGCAATCCTTGGATCACAAAGGTTGGTGTGCTTCTTCTGTATGAACTTAGCTGACACAGAAAAGAAATGTTTCATTCATTAAGATTTCACCTTAGTTAACCTTTCTTTGCATACACTGCCCTAACTTTGAAGGAAGAAGATAGAGAGACAAATCATTTATATCCAGGAATAGAACATTTATAATACTGTTTACTTACCTTGCTGGCCTACTGGGAAGAGGACTATTGCTGGTCTGGACTGTATACATATACCTGGGCTGCTAATTACAAAGTTGATTGTTCAAAGCCACCACCTGCTCCACAGGAGAAAGATAAAATCCCATGCGCCTAGAAAGAGGTAGTCTCAAACACCTTATGGAGCACTTATCTTCTAACGGTTGTCAATGAGTTAGACTTGACTTGCCAGTACTTGGTTTGGTGAATTTATTTCTCTTTTGCTCAAAGCAGAGACTAGGGAATTTTTGAAGATAATAGATAGGTGAAGAGATTGGTTCGGACTAAACCAATAGTTATCTATCAAAAATATCCAAACACACAGTTTTGTTGACAGCAACACCATTGCCTGGGATTAAGCTTGAGCTCATAATTGAGCACACGTGTCTGGGCCTAGAACTGCATTTCATAAAATCTTCAACAGCTGGGACTTTCGAAGATCATCAGACCTTTCTTCTGAGGCATCTCTAGGTAGAGCCTTTCTACTCTGCCTTCCCTCCACCCTCCCAGTATCATCACTTTCACCACTGGTCCTGAAAGGACTGTCTGCCCTGGATTCCCTAGGATGATCTCATTTCTTTTCTGAAGTCACCTCATGAAGTTGCGAAGACAGACATCACTGGCTGATGGGAAGGTTCTGAGGGAAAGTCTAATTATACCATCTAAGTCTGGTAGGTTTGGAACACTTGAAGTCAAGTTAGTTGAAAAAAGCAAGAAAAGTCCATAGATAAATAAGATTCAGCAGTGACTTGAGTTGCTGGAAATCTCCTCAAAGCAGATGGGGCATCATGAAGCTATCACTGCCACTGGAAAGCGACCGATGTTCCACTTCGAAGTCCCTGAAGCTGTTGAGATTCCACCAGCATCATTAGGTCTCTCTTCTGTGGCCTGTGGGAGGGTCGCAACACACCTGGACTCTGCTCTGTGTCCACCCCACCCTTCTTATCTCAGGTGACCATGAGGCCTTGACCTCCGAAAGGCCTTCCTAGTGGTCTCTGTCTAGAGAATCCACAGTGCAGTAGGCTGGTTAAGAGCACAAGAACTTGGATCCCCAGGCTCACAGCTGGGCTCAGACTTTTTCTTTACTGTGTGTTGTAGTTAGATGGTATGTCAACTTGGTGGTACCTGTGTGGTGGTAGGGGTGAAGTTCAGCCTGTTAATTTGGTGGTAGCCTGATGATGCTGGCTTGGGGGTATGGCCTTTTTATAGGAGAAACTGGGAAAATGTCTCTCTCCCCGGGACTTCACCTTCTTCCTGGCTTGGATTCTGTGTCTTCCTCTAAGAGTGGTTCCTGCCAACCCTGTGAGCAGCAGGCACCCTGTCATGTTCCCACCCACTTTGGACCCATGTGCTCTGCCCCCACCAGCCTGTGAGCTACTGCTTCTGGTGATCGTTTCAGCACCCTGCAGCTACAGGAGTCCGAAGAAGGCTCTGGCTAGCCTGGACCAGGAGACCTGAGGCGGAATGGGCTGGGATTCCTTCTTGATGTGAACTTCAAGAACCTCTTTCATGAGGTTCTTCCAGCTCTGATTTGGTTTTCCTAGACATCTCAGCACAACACAAAATGCTACCTCAGGCTGGGCCCTTCATCTCGCTAAGTTCCACTTGGCTTATCCTTTTGTAGGCCTCTTGTATGAACTAAGAAGTCCTCAGTACAAGAATGCTCAGTACAAGAAAATGCCTATCCTGTGGCTGAAAGGCGGCCATTCCGCTGGTGCAAAGATGTACAGCCTCAGAAACCTGCGTCAGTGTCACACTGAGTTGGAATTGAGTCAGTGGCAATTGGCCTGGGGTCCCAGGAATCCAATGACTCCTGTTGATATTACTCACAGGTGAATCCTATCAGTGTCTCACCCCATCTTTTCACCCAAACCCATGCAGGAAAGTATAGTTTGGTGGAGAGTTACCGAGACTTTGCCAGTAAAGCCACATTAAATAATTCACCGCCTCTGTGATCATGTCATCCCATTTTCCCAACCCTGTATGAAATGATTATAGTCCGAGGTTGATGGGAACTTGGCAGCCTGCCTGCTGTGCCCAGGGTCAGCAGAAGAACCCAAACCCAGGCTAGGAAGAAGGTGATTAGATGAAATTGACTTAGCAGATGGTTGTTGCTTTTTGATCGAACCCTACTGTGGGATCAGCGTTATCACACCTGCTTTCTCATTTTGTCAACACACTAGGCACACGATTAGGTATTATAAGCCTGGACGAATATGGCATTATGGTTCAGAGAGGCCAAGTAACTTGTCTGAGAATACAGAGCTCCAGCATCCTGTGTGTGCTCCCAGTTGCTGCCTCGGCGTCCGTTTGTCTTCGACTCCATGTGTGCCGAGCAGAACCGCTCCCTGGGACGCGAGCACTGGGCAAGGTGAGTCAGACTGGATGCAATGGTTGTGCTTTCTCTTGAAGTCTGGATTTTTTTCTGGGGGATTTTTGTTAGTAGTTATGTACTCGGCCAAAGGAAAGACTTCCAGGAATTTGTAGAATATGCATTTAAATCTAGTCTAGGAATCCTTCATGCCTGCTTGCCAACTCAACCCACACAACGCATGTTTCCCGCCAACCCCAGGACCGTAGTCTTCTCCGTCAAGATTCGATTTCCTCTGGGCATGTGCCTTGATTCGAGTGAGGAAGTCTAGAGACCTCCCGTCCTCACCTCGGTCCCTTTCCACGTCTGTGTCCCAGCCCAGAGCTGATCTCCTGCAGGGTCTGACCTGGGCCCGCCTTCTCAGAGCTGAGGGCTTGCCTGGCTCACAGCCCAGCCATCTCCAGGCAGAATCGGTTACCCTCAAATGCCAGGCAGCCCTGCAGGGCTACAGCCAAGGCAGATCCCTCCACGATCCCTCCTTTCTCTATGACATGTGTCAGACAAACTGCTGAGCCATCTGCTGGTAGACTCCACTGCCTTCTGACTTATCGACACCCCACGTTCCCTGACTTCTCTGTCTCTCATGGTCAGGGTTACCCACATCTGGCAAGTCACACCCGCTGTATGCTAGGAAGACACTACACTCTCTGGACAAACTGATTCCCCAGACCTCGGTGTCTGGGTCCTACCATGGACCAGAGTCACACAAAAGCTAGCACACATTCTCAAGCACTCATTCATTCATTCACAGATGCATAGCTGGGAATTCAGTTCGTGTTATAATCTAGTCGTTCCTAGACCAAGACTCTGGACTTAGTTTCCACCCTTTTCATTCTGTGACTTCAGGAAATAATTTCTTCCAGGGCAGTCCAGACACCTACAAGTTTTTTATGCAATACTTGTCCTGGGAATTTGAAACTTGAGCTCAAGCTTCATCTGGGGACAGGAGGAAGGACCAGCCAACTTCATTATACTTGTTCACGGAACATGTTCTAGGATACCAAGTGCATGGCCACCCAGAAACTTGTTTCTTAAAACTGCTCTGTTAAGAGGGTCCCTTGGTTATAGTTTGCATATCTATCTTGCGACACCATGCCGTGGGCTGGCAGCATGCTCTGCGTGGAGGGAAAGAGTTATCAGTGCTTTTTTTTTTTGGGGGGGGGGTGCATCACTGCCTCTGATGGTTATGGGCGCTACCCAGTGCTGCTCCTAAGAGCCGCTGCTGGATTTGAACCACCAAGTCCGGGGGCTCAGCCCTAGTTATCAGTGCTTTTATGTCTCATCACAGTAGAGAAACCATTCCAGGCAGTGCACCTTGAAGGACTAGGGGTCCCTAGACAAATAAGAAACTCACGAGGAAGCCCATGAGTCTCCTGCGCGGGATTCACCTCAGCATCCCCTGGGAAGGTGGTTCTGTATTGCTGGACTCCCCTCAGGACTTAGGGAAGCAGCCTCCTGAGGAGTAGGACGTGGAATGTCCTGGGGTGGTAACGACTCGTCTATTAACTAAAAAGCTGGCAGTTCAAACCCACCTAGAGGTGCCGGAAGACTGTCCTGGCAATGAGCTGCTTCCATAAGTTCCTCACTCCAAATCCTTGCAAGACGAGGCAGACCGGACTCATGGTCAGTCGGCTGTGGGGAGTGTCTGGCGCAGGACTTCTCTTCATAGTCAACACTCTAGAAGACTCTCGGGACAAACTCGGAGGCTCTGAGGAGGGAGTTGCGTCCTGTCTTAGCCTGAGCCTTTGTGTTTGGCTTCAGCAGCCTCTACACCTTCTTCCTGGGGTCCTCTGTTAATAAGAGTGCTTGGAGACCATCCTCCCCTAAAGCCAGGGCTTCATCTGTTCCCTTCATTGGTGTGTGCTCAGTCTTAGCTGGCAGTCCAGGGGTGCTCAGCAACTCTTAATGGAAAGGTGAATGCAGGAATGAATGACCTGATTCTCTTTCTTGCTGGCTGGCCCTGTCAGCTGGGCATTTTCTTGACACTGTCTCTAGAAGGAACCTTGGTGGTCTAGGAGCTATGAGGTTGCTTTCTCTGCCTGAGGATGATGATGCTGTCTACTCCCTCGAAGAGTGAAGAGTGATGGTGGTGGCAATTCTCCGTGGTTCGCTCAGGTCACTGCATGTCATGCTGTCAGCAGCCTGTGAAGGGGTAAAACTGGGTCAGAATGGGGCACATGAGGCAGATCATTTAAGATGAGACTCCTTGTAAGCTCTACAGGGGCTTCCTCATGCCCTGAGCTTGGAAAGAAGGTGGGGTGGGGGGCAGGGAAGGCGGGACTGCAGCTAAGTCTAGAGGAGAAGATTCAAGATGAAGAATCTTGGGGCACAAGGGCGCTTCACGCTTTGGGAGGGCTGAGTTCACCTAAGATGGAGACTGGCTTGTCATTGAAATGGCAGATGACCTCCTGGCAGTTCCAGTGAGGTCCTGCTAGCCTCTACCCCATCCCTTCCCACTAGCTGGCCCACCCACATCCCTCAGAGAGAAGCCATCCATCATGGGCTCCCCTGGGAGGGTCGAGGGCATTTTTCTGTGAGTCTATTATGAGGCTCCATTTTCAACACAGATTTTGTCAAATTCAAGCTGTCAACCGCACAGGCCCTGAAAGCCTATCACAGACCCCTGGGGACAAGCATGTGGTGAACGACCTTGAGGGGCTCTGTGGAGTGTCTGAGTTGATAAGAGGGACAAATGAGGAGAAGCCACCTGGGCCGGATGCCCATTGTGCTCGTCCACGCTGTGTTCTGTGTTCTGGTCCTCGAGGGGCGCCTGGTAAGCTGCATCAGACCCAGTCCCCGCCTTCCCGCACTGCCCTCCCTCCCTCACGGGGATGCACAGGAAGCCTGCACGGGAGCAGGGGAAGAGTACAGATTGGTTCTGCTGTTTAGAAGCTGTGTGACCTTGGGCGGGCTTCTTAATCTCTCCGACTCGTTTCCCCAGACTGTGGTGAAGGTTACAGCAGAGAGGCACTGCTGAGCAGGGCGCCTAGCATCTTCTGATCATTGTAGTGATTGTCAGCTGTGAATGTTGTTTTCTAAACTCCAGCTTCTTGGAGTTTTGCTGGGTTTTCCTCATTTTGCAGCCTCCCAGCCCCTCAAGGAACCAGGGCCCACTTAAAGCTGAGTAAACGGAGGCGGAACCGGAGTGAGCAGCCAGAGCTCCTACCTGGATTGTTTTCCATCTGGTCCTGAGATGCTCTGCTCCAGAGCCAGGTGATGTGCAAGCCACTTCCCCTCGCCCGCCCCCGGCTTCTTCATTGTCCCAGGCACAGGCGGAGGGTAGGCGCTGGTCTGAAGGGGGAGTCTTTGAGGTCAGTGCTGGGCAGGAGCTGTCCCTGCAGGGGCGTGGGAGGCCCTGGCTGTGGGCCCGAGGCGCACGCTGGGGTCTAAACATTAGGAGCTGAGAGGAACAGCAGCTCCTAAAAGTAGATGGGTGCATGCTCATATCTGTGAGAACGCTGTTTTCGATCTCCTGAAGCCGCCTGGTTAAAGGGTCCAGAATATTCTAGAAAGCTCCTCACTTTGTGAGTATTAACTGCTGAGGTTGATTTAAAACCACGTCTTTAGGAAGGAACAGACATCCTTGGTTGGAGAAGAGGTTCTCCTCAGAAATTATAGGAGTCTCAAATCCATGGAGCACTTTTTAGCAGTGTTCTTTGGGCACCTGCTGGCTTAAGGGAGGATACAAAAGTTGCAGCATAAGGGTTCTTGGTCCAGCCCTTCCTCTTCACTGGAGGGTCTCTTACTTATTACAAAGCGAAGGAGTTCAAAGCTGCCTTCAGGAGAGCAGGCTGGGTAGCTAAAGGGGGGCCAGGCTGTGGCCCCAAGGAGCCTTGGCTTGTGGGTCATGGCCACAGCCATCCAGAAACCTGCCTGGTGGGCAGAGGGATGAAGGAAGAGGCTCAGAGCTGTTGAGTAGTCAGCTGGGTGCTAGGCTACTGAGGAGAAAGGGCTGCCTCTATAGTAATTGAAGGCCCAAGCTGCACTTCCCACACTGTCCCTTTAAGACAGCCCCCTGCCTTGTGAAATGCCAAGGCCACGTGGAAACCCTGGCAGTGTGACCAGAGCTACTCCCTCTCAGCTGACTGTCACGCAGTCTCAGGTCAGTGCCTGTAAATGCCCTGAAAACTTGTTTGTGTGGGGTTGAGCCCACAGCTGGGCACCCCAGGCACCGGCCTCCCTCAAAACTCTCTTTCAGTATGTCTCAATCACACACACACATACACACATGCACACACTCACATACATCTAACTGAGGGCACTGGGCTGCCTAAGCAGTACAACAGAGTCCTTGGACCAGTCATTATCTGTCTCCCTGGATTTTAATTTTCTTACTTGTAAAACAAAGAATTTCTCTAGTTTGTGTCTTTTCAAATGCAGTTTGTGTACCTGTGGCATGACCCAAGCCAAATGTAAATAGTACATGAACAAGACAGCTTATATTCTCATATCATCCCTGGTTAGAGAAAGAAATCCAAGTAGTATGTTAAGCTTGTCATGTCATGGCCAAAATTGCCTGGGGCAAGGCTAAGTTTATTAGTTAAACTTAATAAAAGAAACACTGAGTCAAATATAAAGAGGAAAATGGGTAAATAATTGCACAGATCAGTTCTGGATGATGGAAGTACAATGGAAGCCAAATACATGAATGGAACAGTAATAGAAATGTTTTTATCCTCTATGTAAAATGGAAATAACTTCAATCTATATTTCATTTTACATAATAAATCTAAAATACGATCATTTCAATATGCTGTCCATATAAATTTATCAGCAGATGTTGTATATATGGGGGTACCCCCCCACAAACAGTAAAAACCTTCACTGGGCAATACTACACATTTTTCCAACAACTTAATTTGAGTTAATGCACCCAGTGATGCCATCTGCGAAGATTCTCTCTGGTCATAAAAGCTATTTCTCTTGAACCTCGGGGTGTGTGTGTGTGTGTGTGATGGTTGATTTAAGAGAATAGCATGTGGCTGTGAAAATTTGTTTGCTGTTTGGAAAGGACCACAGAAACTGTTGCAATGTTATACACAGCTTCACAGCTCACAGGGACAACACTTTGGGAAAAACTCAAGTGTATGAGTGTTTTTCCTGTTTCAAAAAAGTGAAATGTTGATGATGACAAACTTTGTTGTGGATGTCTGCCAACTTCCCAAATTGACAAAATGTCAACTTGTAGTGCATTTGGAGTTTATTCCACCAGGTCAGACTGTTAGTCAAGTTTTCTATTTAGAGGTTCAGAAAAGATTGCATAAAAGTGTCTGACACAGAAGGCCTGACTTCTGATAGATGGGGACTGGTTTTGTTCCCACGACAACACACCTGCTCAAGGGATTCGTCTCAGTGCGACAGTTTTGGGCAAAAATCAGCATGCCTCTCTTGCCCCACACTCCTTATTCCCTTGACCTCACTCCTGACCTCACCGTGTTGTGTGACGTTTTGTTTCCTTGAATGAAGAGAGAACTGCACAGGGAGGGATTTGACGACCTAGAGGAGGTGAGGAAGAAAACAGGGGAGGTGCTGTGAGCCATCCAAACAGACAAGTTTGAGAAATGCTTCCAAGAATGGCATGCAGATTTGATAAATATATTGATGTAATGTAATGTAATAGAGAGTACTTTGAAGGTGATGAGATTGTTTTGTAAAAAAATTTAAATACACATTTTTGGAAAAAATTATAGTTTTTTGGTACTCCCTCCTATATAAGTACATACACATACACATATATGTGGAGATTATATACACATGTAGCATATATACCTATATGTATAAAATCTGTCAATAAATATATATCTATATCTATATATAAAATGAAACTTCACAATTCACAGATGACACTTATTCTCAAAGCACATACTAATTCCACCTAACCATGTATCAAGGCTCCAGGAGCCACATGGAGCTGTGGCCAGCACTGGACCCTAGAGTTAGCTAGATGCTAGGCAAGCACAGCTCACTGGATCTTGAACCATGGAATGTGAATCTCTCTACTCTCAGAGTCCTCAGACTGTGGTTTTATGGTCTTCCCAACATTTACGATTCTTTCACACACTCAATTCTCTCACCCATTCACATTTTCTCTTACTCACTTTCCAATTTTCTTGACACCCCAGTCACCTTCACCAAGCCGGGTGCAAATGTTGGCATTTGGAACCTACCCAATGTTGTTGCAAAGGAAGACCTGGCAATTGTTTTCTGTAAAGAGTGCAGTCAAGAGAACCCAATGAGCAGCTTCTCTTCGGTGCCGCATGGGATTATGAAAGTCACAATCAACTTGATGACAAGTTGGGATTGGATATTTTTGTCCTACATGTACTCTCCCACATTTCTCCCCCTTACCAAGCAACATAAGTCATCAGCTGTCTATCCGAAATTTTTTGTGTGTAAAATTGGTCTTGGGTGTGTCTGGTGAGTTTGTTGCAAGAAATAGATTCAAGAGAAACCTTTTTTGAAGTCCAGATAGAAATGTCCTTTGGATTCTCCTTCCTGCTCCCTATTTACTCATCCTCCAGTGGCAATCTGCATGTGTGTTTGTAGGCCCACCTCTCGGGTTATGCTGGCAGATCACCTGAGGGGATGGGACAGTTTTTCTTCTAGTCCCTTCACAGCAGTCATTAGCAATCTTTTACAGCCATCAGCATTGTCTGCGGAGTGTCTTAAGAATGCATTGTGATTTAACATCAGTAGAGGATGAAGGCTCTGGGTATGTGATTCTAATGCACAGAAGAGTTTAGAACTACTGCCTTAAGTTCATTTCTACAATGCACAGGGCTGAAATGGCTTTTGAGAACACCAATGTTTTGATAACTCCAAATTGGAATTTTGTAATGTTAACTACAATTTGTCAGTTTGTCATACTGTGGTGGTTGTGTGTTGCTGGGAGACTGGAAGTGATGTCACTGGTATTTCAAATGCCAGCAGGGTCAACCAAAGTAAACACGTTTCAGCAGAGCTTCCAGACTAAGAACAAACCATTGTTTATGTTAACAAACCATTGTTAATGAACCTTCTTCATTAGAAGGACTTGGCTCCCCACTTTAGGCATAACTTCAAAATATTTTCCAGTATTGAAAGCATAAATAGAGGAAGTAGAACATTGTCAAGAGATACTTCTAGGGGATAGACACTTCAGGTCCCTCAGAGTCACTGTGCAAGGAAGAGCGATTCAACAGTCCACCATTTCAGGAGGTATCATATAAGCAAGAACCAGTGGTGCTGACAGAAGAAGTTCAAGCTGCACCAAAAAGCTCCAGAAACAGACCCATGGAAATGTTTCAGAAAGCTGAAGAAGCATGAGAAGCACTCACTTTTCTATGCCAAGAATTTGGAATACAGCTACCTGGCCAACTGACTGGATGAGATTCCTATTTGTGTCCAATTCAAAGAAAGGTGACATGGGCTGAGCCCTGGTGACGTAATGGTTGTGTGCGGGACTGCGGCCCACTGGGATGGAGGTTCAATTCCAGCAGTGGGGCTGGACCTCCTACTCCCACCACCAGAGAGCAGTGAAGCCAAAAAAAAAAAGTAAAAGAAAAAGAAAGGTGACACAACAGAATGTTCAAACTATAGAATGAGATCACTGCTACTGCACACACATAAAATGTTACTTAAGGCCATCCCACAATGGTTGCAACAGCACAGTTTAGGCCTGAAGTTAAGGACTGATTCAGAAGAGGATGTGGAACAAGGGATATCGCTGTGGATAATGAATCTTGGCTGAAAGCAGGGATTACCAGAAAGATGGATGTTTACTTGTACTTCACTGGTTGTGCAAAGACATTAGACTGTATCAATAGTTCTCAACCTGTGGGTCGCAACCCCTTTGAGGGCTCCTGAATCATAATATTAGCAAAATTACAGTTATGCAGTAGCAACAAAAATAATTTGTTGTTGGAGGTCACCACAACATGTGGAACTGTATTAAAGGAGTGCAGCATTAAGAAGGTTGAGAACTACTGGACTGTACAGACCATAATAAACTGTGGATAACCTTGAAAAGCTAAATTCTAAATTCTGGAACACTTCATTGTACTCAACTGTGACTTGTACATGGATGTAATAGCTAGGTTTATTGTGCCAATTAGGCCAATAAGAACATGTGAATGGAGTTTGATCAGGTTGCTGTCTGATTGGAGGACAACTGAGATAAATGAAGATGGCTGGCATCCTATTGCCCCCTGGTAATTGGACCAGTGTGCAGCTGCTTTAGCTAGTTCTCTGCCTTAGCTACTTCTCTTCCTCAACCTGTATGCTACGCTACCTGAGTGCCAAGCCAAGTGTCTCTAGAGCTTGAGGCTCTTGCAAGACCTGCTTCGCCATGCTGCTGTTGTGTACCTTGCTTGAGCTTGAAGCTGGTGGATTCTGTTGCCATACTTTGCTTGAGTTTGAGTTCACATCAGTCCTGCTTTGCTAAGTCCCTGTGCTACTGACTGTTGCTGACTTATCCTGCTGTGTGCTGCCTGCAGGCAGACTCTGCCTGTCTTGTCTGAAGGAAGACTCCACTGTTTAATTCCTCGACCTTGGTCCCAGCAGCCCACGGAGAATTGAAGGACTTTCACTATATTAACTGTTCCATGAAAGTGTGTTGAAATGAACCCTCTGCACTACTGTGTGGACTAGTTAGCTGTTATATTCCTTCTTGCTATATAACTATATATAAATTATATATATACACACACATATAACTATATATAAAATCATAAGTGTCCTGGCTTTCTTTCTCTGGAAAACCCTACCTATTGGATCAAGAGGCAGTTGTGCAAAAAGAACAAGGGAATAGTGCATGGTTGAAAATGCACTTGGGAAAGGTGTGTATCAGGGTTAGATCCTTTCACCATACATGCTCAATTTATATGCTGAACAAATCATCAGAGAAGCTTGATTCAATGATTCTATGCCACATACGGAGGGGCATATAATTACAGACAAAACGGCAGGAGAAAAGGAGGCTAAGTACCCTGTTCTCACTTCTCTCACTCTCTGATCTCATGTCTTGTAAATGAGAAATAACCACTGCACATCTACAGCCTACAGAGAATAAGGGCAATGGAAATGCTTATGCATGTTCTCATCACTGGTGAATGCACCCTTTGACTTGGGGTCTACCTGAGACTGTTTCTCCAATGAATGAACTCTGCCAAAGTTCTTTTATCTTGGCTGCAAACCAGCAGCATGCCCATCTGGAGACGTGGAATTTGTTCCTTGAGTCTAACATGTTCAATTGGCTATGGCCTTATTTGATTTTTGAGGATGTTATGGATTTAATTGTGTCTCTCTAGAGAAAATCCAAAGCATAACTCCCAGAACCTATAAATGTGATCTTGTTTGGAAGTAGGGGCTTTGAAGAGGTTCTCAGTTGACAGCAGCCATGCTGGAGAGGGAGTGAGATGGTCTTAATACCATCTTAGAAAAGAAGAGGAGAGGAGAAAATAGAAGAGAAGAGGAGAGAACTAGAGACAGCCAGTCATGTAAAGAAGGCATCTGGACATGTTACAGAATGACTGGGGATTCCAGACACTTGGAGAGACAAGAAAGGTTCTTCCCCTGGAGTCTCCAGAGAAAGCATGCCTGACTGACACTGATTTCAGACCGAATGAGTGCCAGAACTGTGGGACAGTAAATGACTGTTATTTAAAGCCATTTATTCATGGTCTGTTGTTAAACTCTAGGAAAAAAAGACAGAGGGACGTTCCCCTCCCCAACTGTGTTAGTTGGGGTTGACTAGAGAAACAAATTCATAAACACGTATATGGATATAAGGGAAAGGTTTATATACAAGAGGAAAGGAACATTGAGAAAGCATCCCAACTCAGTCCAGTCCAAGGTTATAAGTCCAATATTAGCCCATATGTCTGATACCAGTCTATAAAATCGTCTTCTGACTCAGGAAGCACATGCAATGACACCAGGGCAATCACAGGCCAGTGGGTACAGAGTCTTGTGCATCTGTCGGTGGTAGAAGCATCTCAGCACTGGCAGGAATCTCCTCGTGGCTTCTCTGGCCCCAGAGGTCTGTTCCATCAAGCCCATGTGGCTCCTCCTCTGACTCCTCTAGGACTCCTAGGTCTCAGGGCATATGCTGCCATCTTGTCTTGTCAGTGGAATGTCTCCAAGGAACCGAGTCTTTAGTCTTTTATCTCCATGGGGGAAAAGCCAGGAGATTTCCCAAAATTCTCAGAGAAATCATGCCCACACAGAGGTTTCATTGGCTGTCTCCACATCTACAGGCTAGACTCCACCCCTACACTCCCATCATGAAATTGACACCAAAGTACATGACCGTCACACCACCACCACCCCCCCTTTTTTTTTTTTTTTTAATGAAGTGACCCTGAATTGGACTGTTTTTCTGCTAAGAGATGTGGAGGCCGCCTCTGGATCATTAGGAGAGCTTATGATGTGCGTGGTTTGATCAAGAGAGGAGTTATGCTGAGCTTGCTGTATGCACCTTGTGACTGAGGGGTGTAACCAATTGGAACAGGAAGCACCATGGGATGGAAGGAAAACTGCTATGCTACTCAACCTCCATTTGTCACCCCTCCACTTCCACCCCTGGTCTGTTGTTTCCTTTCTCCACCCTGTTTGGTGCCCACTGGGGGCGGACTGTAGAGGACTGTATCACCCAGGCTACCTTGCCAGCTGGCTTCCAGTTGGGTCTAGCACATGGTTGGCTCCAGCAGGAGTGGGGAGGAGTATTTATTTCTGAATCCTTCCTCCTTCGAGTCCTTGGCAGTCTAGGCAATTGCCTCCTAGGTCATCAGTTCCCTCCGAAGCTACACTAACGCTATTTCCTTTCTTTCCTCTTTAGCCTTCTATTGCTTAGCAATGCTTTATTCCATCCTTGCATAACTCGTCCCCCTTGGGTATCTCAAGTTGTCCCACATGTTTGTCAGGGATCCTTGCACGAAAGATTCCTCACTTGAACAATCGTGAGGGTGAGTCCTGATGGCACTGTGGATAAGGTTTCAGACCTAAAACCACACAACCTACCAGTCACTCTGTAGGAGAAAGATGTAATCGTCTGCTCCCCTAGAGAGTTACTGTCTTGGAAACCCTGGATAGGGTGGCTTAGTGGGTTTCTCAATGGGCTGCTGACACAAGGTCAGCAGTTTGAACCCACCAGTCACTTCTACTCTGGAGAGATTGACAATCTCAGAAATCCACAAAGGCAGTGCTACTCAGTCATGTACAGTTAGTTTGGGTTGCAATAAACCAGATAGCAGGTTTTTTGTTTGTTTGTTTGTTGAGTCTAGTCAACTCATAGCAGGTGGGTAGCTGACAGGGCTTGCCTAATGTCCTTTTGATATTTTTATGCTAGTATGAAGCCATGTTTTGTGTGTTTTTCAAATGTATCACTGAATAAGGGACTAAGATTTCAAAACTGAAGGTATTCTGTGGTAGGTTTTAAAGTCAAGAGGAATTGTAAATGATTAATACCATGTATGTTTAATTTGTGAATCCCCAGAAATGTAGTCTCTGTTGGCCATCTTTCTCAGACGGGGTTGTTAAGGATCGACTCTCTACAGTTTGACTTTGTAGAATATTCCCAAATACTCATTCATAGTTCTAAGATTTTATATTCCTGTCCACTTTGAACTGAGGGTTTTAGCCTATTTCATACTTCTATGGTGTCAAAAGTTACCATAGGTAAGGAACCTTTAGGGCCCTAGTCTCTTAGCCCCTGCAGATGCTTGTATATAGCCATGAACCTGTCCTCTGCTTGTCTTTCAGGCAAGTTCTTTGCCTAATGTCCTTCATGTTTGACCATAATTGAAGCAAAGTGAGCGTAAGGGAAAGTTGGCTTTGAAACATTGGACCCATTGAGGTCAGAGTGGTTTCCTGTCCCCATTCAGAAGAATTCTATCTGTCACACACATTGATAGATGACTTTACTTCTTAGAGCTTTGCTTAGTAAAAGGGCATGAAGCTTTATGGGATTCCCACACCCTCTAATGCTCTCCAAGGAAATGACTTATTCCCAGAAAACTCTAGTATTTGTAATATGGGAGACATATTTTTGAGCCCATCAATCATTTGGGCTTTGTTTAACCTCCCATAGAAGTAGGGCTATGGGAAGGGCTGTCGAATTTTCCAAAACATGTTTTGAAAAGAAGCCACCAGAAGGAGAAACCGCTTGTCAAAAATAAGTCATTTACCCATTGCAACTCTTTTGTTTTTTGATCTAAGGACTTGAAAACCTCAAAGCCTCAAGCCCAAGTGTGACCCACATGTATTTTATGGCCTATTGACCAAAGAGGCTTCATTGAGCAGAACACTGGCAAAACTCATCGGGGTTCTGAGGGGCGAATGTGGAGAGTGATGGCAGGTCTGGTAGCTGCTAAGCCTTGGTGCTTGTGACTCTCTCTCCTGTTCCAACCCCTGTCTTGCTGTCTGTCCAGCTGCCAGCCACAATCGATTGTTTGTGTGCTCAGGAAATCACTTGGACCCTTTCCCATGGACTATTGACGCATTTTGCTCTTGCCCAGCTCTCTGATCGCAGATTTCTGATTCTCTTGGCTGTTATGAACCTGGTTGTGGTTCCTTCTCTTTACTATATCCTGCTTGGTCTGTCTGCAATTCAGCCTTCCATTGTGCTTGACCCTTGGGTGCAAACTATCCATTCTAGCTCTGGGACTTCAGAGCTTCTCCATTGGGCTCATCCCAGCCCTAACCTTTCCCTCTGCCTTCACCACATGTTGGGGGACTTGAGGGGGGAGGAGGGATTAGATTCTCTCCTTGGTTTCAACAATTATAACTGGTTCCCCATGATAAGGGAAATGTTAATTGAAACAATAAAGTACCATTCACATCTTCCAGATTAGCAAAAGCTAATTAAGCCTGTTGACAACAGGAGGGTGAGATGTGGGCATAAGGGAGCCAACTCTCTGGTGGGAGCAATTGGTACAGTCATTTTGACAATAGCTACTGAAGGCAAAAAGGCTTTTCTGGGCATATTGTACTTGTGTGTCTTCATACACGCATACGCATATATTCATATACAGAAGAGAGTATATTTAAAAAGTCATAGAAATAATCCATTAAAAAGATCATAGGAAAATTTCTTTATTTTTTACTTCCATTAGATTTTTGAAAGGCCCCTCTCCCCATACATATTCATTCAAGCTGTGACTTATTATGAACACCAGATTATCCAGCTGTCTAATAAGTGAACTTTTTATTAGTAGGCACAAATTTGAAAACCAATTTTGAGTCCACACTCAAAAATTGTGTATATACATATACACATGTATTATAGAAGCAAATTTATTTTAAAGTATAAAATTGTACTTTTTTGCACATCTGCCACTTTTAATAATTGCCTGCTCAGTCTTCAACCACTGTGATCATTTAAAGAAATCTGTTTTATTGCTTCTTGGTCTTTTGGCTAAGATCAAATGTTGTAAGAACATTTGTTTTATTGTGGTACTTATATTTCATAAAACATTTATCAGAATTTTTATATACACAATTCAATGATATCTGTTACTTTCATCATGTTATACCACAATCACCTCATCTGTACTCACTGACTTCCAAATGTTTTCACTACCATTAATTGAAACTCAGTGCCCCTAAGCAAAGGTACTTGATGTGTTTGCATCTCTCTCCCACCCCTAACCACTAACGAAATTTTGTCTCTCCATACTCTGTTTCATGTAAGTGAGGTCATGCCATATTTGTCTTCTGTGATGGACTTATTTCACTCTGCATGTTTATCCATGTTGTGGGATGCAAGGACTTAATAGGAAAACAATATTTTGTTTATGTCTCTTAATAGAAAAACAATATTTTATGTATATACCACAAAGAATATACATTTCATCAATACATTGTATATTATTTTAAAAATCCAAAAGTGTGTGGAGATGATAATAGGCAAACTTCAATATGCAGTTACTTGTGGGGGAGGAGAAAGAAGAGGGGATGCAGAAATGGGAGTTGTGTCTGCCCAGTTTTCTTTCATTGAAGAAGACAGAGAAAAATATAGGTAGACATACAGATAGACACATAAACCCAGTGTGGCAAAATAGATTGAATTTTGGTTATGGACTTTAAGTTCAGTGTACTTTTGCCTACTTTTTAGTGTGACTGCATGGCTTCATCATTTTCATAATTCATTCAACATTTTAAAAAAGGTTATGTGTTAGTCTGGTTGTCTAGAGAAACAAATCCAGAGACCCTGATATATATGTGTAAAAGATAGGTTTTTTAAAAAAATCATTTTATTGGGGCCTCATACAACTCTTATCACCATCTGTTCATGCATTCATTGTATGCAAAGCACATTTGTATATTTGTTGCCATCATCCTTTTCAAAACATTTTCTTTCCACTTAAGTCCTTGGTATCAGCTTCTCTTTTGTCCACTCCCTCCCCACTCCCCCTTCCTCATGGACCCTTGGTAATTTGTTGTTATTATTAGTTTGTCATACTGTACACTGCCCAATGTCTCTCTTTACTTGCTTTCCCATTGTTTGTACTCCAGGAGAGAGAATTTTATATCTAAGAGTAATTGTATATTGAGAAAACATCTCATCCTACTCCAGATCAAGTCCATAAATCTGATGATATCCCATATATCTGATACTAGGGCATAAATGATCTCAAATGCAGGAAGATCACAGACTAGTGGGTAGAAGTCTTGTGGATCCAGTAGCAGTGGAAGCATATCAGTGCTGGCATGGGTCTCCATGTGGCTCTTCCGCTCCAGGACTCTGGCTCTCACTAGTGGCTCCATCAGGGTTATCAATAGGAATGTGTAGTAGAGAGGAAGGAAGGACTTTGCAGAATCCTCTGGAGAAGGCCAGGACCACACAGAGGCTTCATCAGCTAAGACCTGATTGACTGGCTAAGCTCCATCCCTCTGATCAAGTTGAAGGAGACTATGTAACTGCCACGGACTATTTTTTAGTCTTCTAATAATAAAAATATATATGTAAGAAAAATGGATGGATTTGAATTATGGTGTTGACAAAGAATATTGAAAAATCATTGACTGTCAGAAGAACAAACAAATGTGTATTAAAGAAGTACAGCCAGTCTTTTCCTTTGAAAGGAGGATGGCATGATGTCATCTTCCATGCTTTGCACATGGAAGGACATCATACTTGGTAGAGAGTCAGTGAGAAGGAGGAAGACCCTTTGTGAGATGGTTTAACACTAGACTCCTCTGTGACAATGGATCTGATGCAATACCTGACCGTGTCTTTTTCTGTTGTACATGGGTTGCTAAGGGGTTGGATCAACTCAATGGTACCTTTCAACACCAGGCTCACTGTCATCAAGTTGACGCTGACTCACAGTGACAATAGGGAACAGAGAGGGTAGCACTGCCCCTGTGAATTTCTGAGACTGGAGCTCTTCTCCAGGGTCGGAAGCCCTATCTTTATCCTGGGGAGTGCCTGGTGGTTTCCAGCTGCTGACCTCGTAGTTAGCCAATGTGTAAGCACTAACTACACCACCAAGACTCTAATGGCATGTGACAACAACAGTGTTTCTCAGCTCCATGGTCATCTTGACTAACTGAGGCCAAGTGGACGTTGTATAGAAGAACATTTTCTTTCACGTGGAAACAGGGCCTTGAGGACAGTCCTGGTGGGGTAATGATTATAAATCGGGCTGCTAACTGCAAGGTCAGCAGTTTGAAACTAGCAGAAAGATGATGCTTTCTGCTTCAGTAAAGCGTCACAGTCTCAGAAACCCTAGAGTGGTTTTGTTTAGTCCTGTAGGATCGCTGAGTCAGAATTGACTCGGTGCCAGTGAGTTTGGCTTTTGGAGTTTCAAACTTTGGTTCCTGAGTCTCTCTGATGACTTCCTTAAGAACTGGTGTTGGCTGTGCCCATGTTGGAACTGTTGAAAAGTCAGAGCTTTGCACTGAATTGACATTCTCCCCCTGCTGCCCTCAGGATTCCCACCAAGGGGACCTTGGGCCTGAGGGGAATCAGTGTTTTGAGGCCATCTTCTCAGGGAAGCTAGGGAAGAAAGAGGAAGTTGAGAGGCGAGAGCCAGCCTTAGGCCTTCCTCTTTGGAAAGGTTGCTTTGCAAAGGGACTTACCAGGACCAGGGCTCAGGGAGGAGGAAGCCGGGCTCTGGGAGCAAAATCCCGTTAACGTGCAGCACGCTGTGCCCTGTGCCCGTGCGCCGCTGCTTTCCCAGCCTCACTTCCCCAAACGGGGCATGTGAGCAATTGCATGGCCTGGCAATAACACCCTGGAATTTTTAAGACCAGACCAGGAGAAGGGCTAGTCTGGGTCAGCAATACAGGCTCCTCCTGCTGCGGGTCTTTCGTGGCAGTAATGGGACAAGAAGGTCACTGATTCCCTGGTGAGCCTGGGAGAGAAAGTCAACATCAACGTGTTTTTTCTAGTTCTCCCAGGTCTTGTTAAGATGTGGCTCACCTCGGAGCCTGACTGTTGTTGTTAGTCACTGTGAGTCAGCTCTTTCTCACAGTGGCCACTGCACAACACTGCTCAGTTCTGTGCCAGCTTCATGACTGTTGGTGACCCTCTACCCGCTCTTGTCACCCAGGGCCTGGTAACAAGCACCGAAGAGAATTCATTATTGCACTGGGGATAAAAGTGGGACTCCCTGGATCCCCCAGGACTACCTTCTGTGAGCTTTCTCTCACTTGGATTATTTTTAAAATGTTTTAAAAATTGTTTTAGGAGAAAATGGTAAAAATTTGTGAGATTGCTGGGTGCAGGGACTGGGGATCCAGATACTGGGCTCATCTGGGATCACGGCAAAGGAGGGAGCCGGGGAATGACTGTGAGTTTAGCTCCAGGAGGGATCTTTTCTCACTGCTTCTGTGGTTATGGGTTCAAGCTTGTCAGGTAGTGATTTTTGACCATGGCTGCCTGAGGAGTCCCTGGGGAGCTTTCCAAGACTCCCACAGCCTCTTGAAACCTCACACCAGTTGAACCAGAATCATTTGGCCTAAGACCAGGCAGGCGTCTGTGCTTTAAAAAGTCTCCAATTATTCTAAACAAGCCAAGTGGAAGCACCAGTGTCATGAATTGGGAGGTGCTCTCAGGGCCTCACGAAAACCTACAACCCCCCAAGATCCCATTATGTAACTGATAAGTGGAGAGCACTTGAAGGCTTGGTACTTCCCAGCAAGGAGCCAAATGTTTTGTGCCAGATAGCGAAGGACAATAGAGCATCGTGAGGAGGTCTGTGACTTTACTTTATAGAAGAGGAAACTGACCTTCAAATCGTTTAGGGAACTCTCCCAAGGTGTTCCAGCAGAAATGGGATTCGAAAGTCAGGCACCCAGAGGCTGAGCCTAATGACTGAGTCAGGTGGTCTCGGGTGGGCACTATTGTGTATGTAACATGACACTCACACACACCAAAAATGGAAAAACTGTCAAGACTGAATATCACTGCACACCCATTCCTTGTCAGTTGATACTCTTCTGATTCTCTTGGCTTCCTGGTGCTGTAACAGAAATATCCCAAGTGAGTGATTTTAAAGAACAGAAATGCATTTCTTCACAGTTTTAGATACTATACATTCAAATGAGGGGTTTGCCCATATGAGGTCTTATCTTGCTGGCAGCCTTCATCAGTTCTTTGGTTCCTTAACTTGGAGATCACCTTCCCACAGCGTCTCTCCTAGTTTGCTCATCAATGTCTAAGCTGCTCTGTACAGGACTCAGAAGTGATTAGGCTGAGGATCAGCGCTACACTGTAATGAGTCTGATTGATTACTTTAGGCTACTTTACACTATGAAAAGTGATAACATTGCATTAAATTAGAGTTCACTCACAGATATAAACCAATACGCACTGTCACTGAGCCAATTTTGACTCATATGATTCTCCATGGGGATTCCCAGGCTATAGATCTTTGCAGGCACAGACAACCCTCAGCTTTCTTTCTTGGAGCAGTTAGTGGGTTTGAACCACCAAGCTGGTGCTTAGCTGCCCAATGCTTTAACCTCCAGTGCCAGCCAGCGCTCATTATGGGAATTAGGATTCCAAAACAAAGTTTCTGGAGGCCACAGATGATTTTTGGTTTGTTTTACTGAGTGTGGCACTGGTGCCAATGAGGCTTCAGAGCCAGGCTTTTAAACACGACATTGCCTTCATTATTGCTCTTTACTAAAAGGCAGGGAAGAACAACCAGAGCTTTAATTCTAGAACCCTTGTAATGTTGGCAAAGTGTCTCCATTTTTAGGAAAGAGTGATGATGTCATGGAACAAATGAGTTAGATCAGGCTTGAAATCTTAATTCTGCCACTCGCAGCTGTGCGCCTATGAGTAAGAAACTTCCTCTCTCTGGGTGCTGACTTCCTTGTCTGCAAAATAAGGAAATTGAGTCAAGTGTCTCTTGAAAAGTCTTTCATTTCTAACTGTGACCCCAGGCAATTCTCCCGAGGATACTCTCAAAATACTTGCGTCTAGTGTTCCGCACTGGGCTGTTAATCTTGAGGTCAGTCGTTCTAAACCGCCAGCTGCTCCATGGGAGAGAGATGGGCACCCCCACTTTGGTAAAGAGTTAACAAGCTTGGGGACCTACAGGAGCAGTTCTGGCCTGTCTTTGAGGGTTGCTCCGAATTGGAATCAACTTGATAGCAATGAGTTTGTTGGTTTTGTTTTGTTTTTGTAAGTTTCAGGTGCGTGGCCTGGTGCAATTGGTTGCTCCATTTAATCATGCCTAAGTATCATATTTGCAAGACAGTAGCCTCAAGCTTATAATTAGTGATATATGAATGAGCTAAAAAGCAACAGATAATGATCAAGTAGCAAGAGATGGTACAGAATGATTGGAAGGGGTTCACTTTATTGCATGTTGACCCCCACTGTGTGTCAGTTTGTTAGACTGTGATACCTGGTGTTTCTGTGATAGTGGACATTTCAAATATCAGCAGGATCACCCATACTGGCAAGGTTTCAGTGGTGTTTCTAGACTCAGACACAATAGAAAGAAAGGTCAGGCAATCAATCGCCTTCTGAAAATCAGCCTCTGAAAATGCTCTGGGTGCTAACAGACTATCTTCTGACACCGTATTGGAAGACGAGCCCGTTAGGCTGGAAGGCACCTGTGCACACAGTTTCTGCAGCAGTGGATCAGAGCATACCAATGATCACAAAGATGGTACCCTAGTGAGCAATGTTATGTCCTGTTGTCTGCGAGGTCATCTTGAGGCAGAGTCAACTCTATGGTGACAGATGACAACAATGACATGACAAAGAGTCGTATATGGGTTTTAATGACAGATAAATAAAAACTGAAAAACCAAACTTGTCCCCCTTGAATCCATTCCAACTCCTAGCGACTCTCTAGCGCAGGGCAGCGCTTACCGGTGGGTCTCCAAGACTACATTTGTCTATGGGAGCAGAAAGGCTGCACTTTCTCCGGCAGAGGAGTGGGAGGTTTTGAACTACTGACCTTGCAGCTAGCAGCCCAATGGTTAACCACTACATCATCAGGGTTTCATAGGAAGAAAAGGTGGAATAACAAGAATACATGCAAAAAAGTCAGTCTTAAAGCAGATTTCTGGATTCAGGCTGTAGACATGGGACTTGACATTGTTGTGGTGTGGAGGGTGCACTGCTGATAGAGTTCATGGGAAAGGCCAGCTTTCTGTTGGAGCCTTGTCTTTTCCCAGACTTGTATGACTCAGAGGTCTGCTTTGAAACTGACAATCTTGCTGACTTACCAGCGAGAGCTTCTTCATCACTTGGATAAGTTACTGTTTGCCATCCAAGAAGACTCCTCAGCCCCAGCTCAAGGAAGCTGTCTTGGAGGTGGAAAGGTAGCTTGATAAGAAGAGACTCTGGGCAAAGGCCACAGGGTTAGCTTGGAGGACATTCTCTCAGACCTTGGGGTTGATGTTGGCTGTCCAGTGACTATTCAGAAATCTTGGGTGGTAAAAATGATCAAGGTCCTCAGCTGCTACCCAAAAGGCTAGAGGTTGTATCCAGAGACATCTTCAAAGATAATTAATCTGTTTCTGAAACAGACATAGCCATTGACAACCCAAGCCAATGTCACAGTAGTATTCTGGCATTCAGGGAATCACTCTTAGTTGAAATCGGCTCAATGGCAACTATTTAGGAGAGACTACTCTCACTTTCTGAAAGCACTCAATTCCTTTATTGCAAATTTTTGCTCCTCCCTGTGTTCAGACTTTCAGGTGGGTTGATCTAACACTTACTTCCTATATTAAAAATACAGTTCTCAAAAAAAACAAACAAACACAGTTCTCCTGACAGAGACATCCTATGAGAGACAGGCTTGTGAAGGACTTTGCATCTGGATTGGAGTCATGATGGAGGTTTATTCACAGTGGAGGACAGTAATCAGGGGAGGCTCTGCAGGAACTTCTGTGACCAAGATTATCAGGAGAAGCTGGGTCCTCAGCTGTTCCCACACTAGTTCTTCCAGTCTTTGTTTTAGTTCACTGTGGTTTTCTCTATCTTTTCTGCTAGTATCCATCCCCTCCTCCCACTTGTTACCACTTCACATTTATCCTGAAATTAACTAGAGTAAGTTGCTGTCCTCTTTGTTAAAGGACCTTGACCTATTAATCTACTTAGAAAAGTAGCTTATGGTGACTCTATGGACCCCAGCAGATGACCTTGTGACATAGCCCTGGAAGAGGATGCCTTGGCAGACACCGGTCTCAATGAGATCCTTAGAGTCTCCCTACTCACACAGGGACCTCCTTCGATAATGAGGCTCCTGGCATTTAAATTTCTCCCTCTCCTCCCTAGAAGTTCTGGGCAAACACTGTCTACTCCTGATTTTGTTTTCTTTTTTTATTTTCATCACCTTCCCCCCCCTTTTTTTTGTCTAGGCAAAATTTCTCCAGACAGGACACAAAACAGCTCACTAGTTCTCCTTTGGTCAATATCAACTGCATTTCAACTCTGTCACTTTGTTGGGAATTCTAGCTGTTGCCAAACTCTTTTGTGAAAACTCATTTTAAGTATCACAGCTAGTCTCATCCATGAATTTCACTTGTCTTACTCTCCCAAGCCAACTGCATTTCCAAGGTCTTAGAATTCTCCTCATTTCTGTTTATTAAGTATTGCATAGAGGGTTACATACATCTTGAACTGATTGTCAACCCTTTGAAAATCCTGTCTTGCATGTTTCCCAATGGTGGCTAGCCTTCTTGGTTGAAGCTCATGTATTAATACTGTATTGCAGTTTCTGTTCAGAATAAAAAGAAGTGTGGCAGAGGGTAAATACAAGAATATAACATACATGGTTCATATCTTTAAGGGTTTGCAAACCTATTAGCATGAAATGATGATTAAACCACTCGTGTTTTTGGAGGCCTCCACAATGACGAGGGTCAGTGGTGTTTACACTGTCTGCAGCACTCCTTGTTGTGTGAGTCAGAATCAATTCAATGGCTGTGAGAGAGGGATTGAGTGAGTTGTGTAGAGTCATATTTGCTATTGTTAGGTGCTACATTTTTTTTTACTCATAGGGACCCTCTGTACAAGAAAACAACACGCTGCCAAGATCTGCACCATTCTCCTCCTTGTCATGCTTTTCACCCTCCTTTTCATCTCCTTAAAGATCTGCCGCCATTCTACTGGCCCTCTACTTTACCAAGAAGACTGTCCTTCTCCACGACTCACCGTTCATGATCACGTGTACTTCTTTCAAGACGGATTTGTTCCTTGTAGTGCTCATCCACGGTCTAACCAATGTTCTTCACCAACACGGTAATTAGAATGCATAACTTACTCTTTGGTCTTCTTTATTCATTGTCTAGCTTTTGCACACATCATAAAAGGATTGAAAACTCAATGGCTTATGTCAGGTGCACAGATGTTAAAAAGCAGGATAAGAACTTTTCTCAGGCCAGCATAGAAGCAAAGTCCTTCTTTAGAACTGGCATTCCCATTGTGGACAGCTCGTCTTCTAAGTGTGAGCGAATGGCTCTGTTTGGTAGAATCCTTCACTTTCTGGCATGTCTGTTATACAGCATGTGATGATGCAAATGACAACTTCTTGGTGTTCTCCACTTTCAGCCAAGGACCATCTGACCTTAGCAATGATATCCCTTGGGTCGCTTCCTCTTCTGAATCCAGCTTGAATTTCTGGAAGCTTTCTGCCAATGTCTTGCTGCAACCATTTTTTTTAATTTTTGTTTTTGTTTTTACTTTGTTTTTGTTTTTTTGAAATCACTACCCTCTGGTGGTTGTGGGAGCTACCCAGCGCTGCTCCTGAGAGTCGCCGCTGCATTTGAACTGCCAAGCCCGAGGGCTGCAGTCCCGCACTCAACCACTTACGCCAACGGGTTTCAGCCTGCTGCAACCATTTTTGAATGATCATTGGAACATTTTGTGTGTGTGGTGTTGCAGTTGGTTGCAGTCAGATGGGCTCCTGTTCCTTCTTTGTTATCCTGGGTATAAAAGACTCGACCTATAGCCCTTTCACATATGTGCAAATTCATTATGCTTGCTGAGCATTTGAGTGTTTATCAGTGTAGGGCGTTTATCTTCCAGCACTATAATGGACAACATGATCTATCGAGAGCCCTAGGAGTGTCAGTAGCTAACTTTGGGAAGTTAAACATTAGGTCTTGCATCCTATTCCGTCTTACACTGGAAGTTCTGCTGAAACCTGTCTACCAGGGGCTATCCTGCTGATACTTTAAACACCAGTGCCTTAGAGTCCAGCATCATAGCCATAGGGGAGCCACCACAATAAGACAAACTGACAGGACAGTAGTCAAGACATATTCCAAACCTACTGCCTTTTCAGGGTTTCTGAGACTGTAAATCTTTACAAAAGCAGGTAGTCTCACCTCTCTCCTTCAGAATGGCCAATGGTTTTAACCACTGACTATATGTTCAGCAGTTCAATGCTTATATCACAGCACCTATAGAACTTTTATCAAATCCTGTGGGAGAGTTTTTTCTTCTTTTTTTCCCAATTTTTATTGGGGGCTCATACATCGTTTTTCACAATATATAAATAAGCATATTCATCAAGCACCCTCACATGTCCACTTCTATTATTGTTCTCCAATCGTCCACCTTTTCCCTTAAGCCCCTAGTATCGGCTTTTCCATGCCTTCCCCTCTCCCCCTGGCCTCTCCTCCCCTCCAACCCTCAATACTTTATACATTTTTATTGTTTTTTCATATCGTACACTGCCACTGCCCGACCTCTCCCCCAATCCACTTCTTTGATGCCCGTCCTTCAAATAGGAGCTTGTGTATATATCCTTGCTGTTGGTTCCATCTCTCTACCCCCCCTTCCCTCCACCCTTCCAGTATCTCCAATCTAACCATTGGTCCGAAAGGGCCCATCCATCCTGGTTTCCCCATATCTCCAGCTCCCCTCTATGCCAGTGTGACTTCTCCAGTCCATCTGGATTTGCAAGGTAGAGTTGGGACCATGATGGTTGGGGGACGGGGAGGAAGGCTTCAGGAACCAGAGGAAACTTGTATGCATCATCACTGCCTGGCTGCCCCGACTGGTCTGTCTCCTCCCTGTGACTCCCCTGTAAAGAGGTGACCAATTACCCACCAGTGGGCCTTAGGTCCCCACCCTGCTCTCCTCCTCCTTTGTAATGATGTGATTCTTGTTCTTTGTTGCTCGATATCTGCTCTCTTCGGCCCCTCTTGATTACGCATGCTGGCGTGCTTCCTGCATGTGGACTTTGCTGTTTCTGCGCTGAATGGTGACTTGATTATCTTCAAGTTTTTGAGATTCCAGGCATTCAATCATTTGTTAGCTGGCTACCATCGTTTCTTCTACTTTGTTTGCCTTTGTATCCATTTGTCATCAGCGATATCAGGAGTCAATTGGTCCATTGATTTTGATTTTTGTTTTTTGATACCTGATTGTTTCAGCACCTCATGATTGCACAGGTAAGTGATCTTCTTTTATGGTGGGTTTTGTTGCTTCTGAGCTAGATGGCTGCTTGTTTGTGCTCAAGCCTTAACCTCTATCTGGGACAATCTAGGGAGGGTTTGTTTTTCTAGGTATTTTCCCATATCTTCCAGATCGTTAAACTTGTTGGAGTACAGATCTTCGTAGTACCTTGTGATGATCTGTTTAATTTCATTAGGGTCTGTTGTGATTTCCCCATTTCATTCCTCATCCTGTCTATTGTTGCTTGTTCTTTCCTTTCTTTGGTCAGGTTTGCCAGTGGCCTGTCGATTTTATTAATCCTTTCATAGAACCAACTTTTTGCTGCATTAATCTTTTGCATTGTTTTTATGTCTTCCCAGTGGTTGAACTCTGTCCTCATTTCTATTATTTCTTTTCTTTTACTGTTGGAGGGATTATTCTGCTGGCTCTGTTCTAGTTGTTGGAGTTTTTGTGAGAGCGTGTCTGCCATAAGATTCTCCTCCTTCTTCATATATGTTCCTATTGCAATCAGGCTACCTCTGATAACTGCCTTCGCAGTGTCCCAGAGGTTTTGATAGGAAGTATTCTCATTCTCATTAATTTCTAGAAATGTTTTGATCTCCCTTCTAATCTGGGTCATTACCCATTCATGGCGCAGAAGTTCGTTATTCATCCTCCAACTGTTTGCCTTTGTTTTACTACTGGTCCTTTTATTAATCTCCAGCTTT
>PVJH01004380.1:0-126409 GCA_004026705.1 Nesogale talazaci
TTTGTCAAAAGGGGGAAAGCAGTGGGTCTGTAAAACAGGAGCTGGTTACTTATCAGAGAAGCCTCACTGCCATCGAGTTGCGCTTGACTTCTGGCAGCCCTGTGCAGCAGGCTTGAGAGGCCCGGAAAAGGTGACCTTCCCCGAGATGGACGCACACAGGGCTGGCAACAGTGGACGCACACACAAGGACCATGGTGAAGATGGCACAGAGCTGGGTGGCGTCTCATTCTGTGGTACACAGGATGGCATGACTTCAAGCCCCAAGACACCTAGCGACACCAACATCAACATATGCGTTCTTTACTAGTCAGTCATAAACAGAAAAAATATATATATGATAGAAAAGGCAGCATTATACATGGGAAGGTGGCTTTCCAGCAGGGAGCCATGGTTCCCCACAGATTAAACGTGTAAAATTTAAAAGAGAAAAATGTTAGCGATGCATAAAGTAGAAGAAGAGACTAGAGAACCCAGTCCACTTTTACCTTATTATAGTTTCAGCATCTTGCTACACAGTCATAGAAACAAACTATAAAGATGTGAAGCTATTGTTTCTGAATGCTTCCACTATCTAAGTCTGTACACTTCTAAAGACAATGTTTTCATCTCTCTAACCCTTCCTGGCAAATTCTGTTTTTTTTTATTTACCCCATGTCAGAGCAACTGCTTTTGGCACCCTTGAGGGACTCAATCTCCTTTTATTTTGTTTTGTTTTGTTTTTTTGGGCATCACTGCCCTCTGGTGGTGGGAGTAAGAGGCCCAGCCTTTGTTCCTGTGGAGCTGCTGTTGGAATTGAAACGCCATCCCAGTTGGCTGCAGTCCCACGCACAACCACTACGCCACCGGAGCTCAGCCCCCAAATAATCTCCTTTTAAATGTTCTTTGCGTTGTGGGAACAAAAATAAGTCCTAAAGGGGAAGATCAGGGCTATAAGGCAGAAGGGATGAGGTTTCTCTGTGAAATTCACATAGGATGTTCCTTGTGACTTTGAAAACCAAGCAGATGCACAGTGACAAGGGAGCACAATTCCTCTGTGCAACCTTCTTGACCTTGACCTTGTGATTCTTTTTCTAAGATCATTTTATGGGGGCTCATACAACTCTTATCACAATCCATACATACATCTGTGTGTCCAGCACAATTGTTCATTTGTTGCCATCATCATTCTCAAAGCATTTGCTTTCTACTTGAGCCCTTGGTATTAGCTCCTCATTTCCCCCCTCCCTCCCTGCTCCCCCTCCCTCATGAATACTTGATAATTTACAAATTATTGTTATTTTGTTATATCTTACACAGTCCAACATGTCCCTTCACCCAATTTTCTGTTGTCCAAGCAGGGAGTTATATGTAGATAATTGTGATCGGTTCCCCCTATTACCCCACCCCCACCATCCCCTTCCCCTCCTGGTATCGCTACTCTCATTATTGGTCCTGAGGAGTTATCTGTCCTGAATTCCCTGATTCCACTTTTTGTCTGCACTCAAGTACATCCTCTGGTCTAGCCAGATTTGTAGGTTATAATTGGGAAAATTATAGTGTTTGTGTGTGGCGGGGGGGGGGCATTAAAGGAATAGGGGAAAGTTGTATGTTTCATTGTAGCTATACTGCACCCTGACTGGCTCATTTCTTCCTTGTGACCCTTCTGTAAGGGGGTGTTCAATTGTCTACAGATGGGCTTTGGGTCTCCACTCTGAACCCACCTCATTCACAATGATGTGATTTGTTCTGGGTCTTTGTTGCCTGATCCTTGATCTCTGATCTCATTGACACCTCATGATCACATAGGCTGGTGTGCTTCTTCCATGTGGACATTGTTGCTTCTGAGCTAGATGGTAACTTGCTTATCTTCAAGCCTTTAAGACCACAGATGCTATATATTTTCATTGCTGGGCACCATCAGCTATCGTCACCACATTTGCTTATGCACACATTTTCTCTTCAGTGATTGTGTCCCTGACCTTGTTCTTAACAATATAGTTTTAAATTTTTCAAAACTTCTTCAAAATAAGTTCCCATGATTATCCTGTGTCTTTTGAGAAAATGTATTAAAATTACCTCTTTGAGGTCCTTAAACACAGTCACCAAAACCCTATGAGCTGGCCTGGTTGCCTTGAATTTAATGAGGATTGCAGATCCCCCTTGCACTCAAAATTTTTTTGGGGGGAGGCATCGTAAGGAAGAGAAAGCAAATGTACTGTGGTGAGAGTCTGTCTGCAGGCATTGGTTTGCAGAAATATGCTGAAACATGTTCTGTTTGGAGGTAAACCTGTGCATGGAAACCTGGTATCCTAGTAGCAGTATTTTCCCTCTTATCTACAGGGTACTCTGTATCGTCATCTACTTGAAGTCTGCCAGATTGACTTTTCTTGTTCTAACTATGTATCCACATCTGTCTTTACACCCTTCTATCTCTTCCTCTACATCAAAAACCCACAGCCAGTGAGTTGAATTTTATTCATATCATGAAATAGAGTATTGTTTGCGGTTATTTATAACAAGCCTAAAAGCAAGCTCTTGCTTTTAGATAATATAAATAATCCTAAGAAATACTGCTTAGCAAAGGCTAAATGGAAGAAGCACACCAACCTGTGTGACCACCAGGTGTCAAAAGGATCCGGTATCAGGCATGAAATAACTAAAATTATATCACTATAAATGAGGGGGAGTACAGATTGGGGACTCAAAGTCCAGCAATAGGTGAAGTGACATCCCTGTACAGAGGGGTTGCAGGGAGGAGATGAGCCAGTTAAGGTACAGTGTAACAACAATGAAATATGCAATTTTCCTCTAGTTCTTAAATGCTTCCTCCCAGCCACTAACATGATCCCCTAATTCTACCTGAGAGATCCAGTTAGACCAGGGGATGTACACTGCAGCTGGAAACATGGGGAATTCAGGACAGATGATCCTTTCAGGACCAGTGATGGCAGTGGTGATACTGGAAGGGTGGAGGGAGGGTGAAGTAGAAAGGGGGAAGAATTTCAGGGATCTACATATAACCTCCTCTCTTGAGTACAGACAACAGGGAAATGATTGAAGGGACATATCAGACAGTGTACAATTTGAAAAAGCAATAGCAGTTTGTAAATTATTAAGGGTTCATGGAGGAGGGGGAGTGGGAAGGGAGGGGGAAGATGGGGTAGTGGGGCCCTAAGTGGAGGGAGGATGTTTTGAGAGTGATGATGACAACAAGTGTGCAAATGTGGTCTGCATACAATGGATGGATGTATTGATCGTGATGGGAGTTGTATGAGCCCCCAATAAAATGACTTATTTAAAAAAAAGGAGGGGGAAAGAGGAGCTCACACCAAGGTGTCAAATGGAAAATATTCGGAAATGAAGATGGCAACAGGTGTACAAATATGCTTGACACTAATAATGTATGGAATGTTATGAGTTGTAAGAGCCCCCAATAAAATCATTTAAAAAAAAGAAAAAGAAATACTGTTCAGAAGCTCTGGTGGCATTACTGTTTTTGTGTTGAGCTGCTAACCACAAGGGCAGCAGTTGGAAGTCACCAGCGAGAAAGATGAGGCTTCCTATTCCTGAAAAAAGTCCCAGTCTCCGTTACCCAGAGGAGTTCTGCCCGTCCCATAGGGTCACTCTGACTCAACCTGGATTTGAGGAAAGGCATTCAAATGAGTTAGAGTACCTTACATATTCTGCATGTACACGAGTGTCCCCCATGATGGAAAAGGATAGAGAAGTGTCCTTAGGGTGGGAAAAAGAAAAATGAGGTTCAATCCTGAGGCCACAAAGAAGCTTCTCCTGTCATACCCCCAACACAGAGCATTAAAAAATGTTCCTATCATTTATTTGAGCCAAGCCATCTCCCCTTAAAAAAAAAAAACACAGATGAAAGCAGAAAGAGCCACATTGCTTTCTACTTTAATGGCTTGATAAGATCAGCAAACGTTGGCTTATGTTAGATTGAAAAAGACTGTAAAGTTACTGTAAACATTTATTGGTGTGTGTTTTTCCTATCCATAAACAAAATCCAGAACAGCTCATCCTGAAAGTCAGCCACTGGTGGTGCTTTTCCAGTTAAAATCCGAATGAGTGTTTGTTTCGTCTGATGATTTCTCTCATGTGGTGAGGGCAGGGGGCTAAGGAGACAGGCTGGTGGAGGTACTCCTTCGTGGACCTGCTCCTGCTCTGCCTTGGTGTGGATCTCTCAGGTGGCACCGTTTACCACAGGGGCACTAAACAAAGCATGCATAGGAATCGGAATGAATCCATCCTACTTGCACACAGACATGGAGGAAAGGTTGTGTTGGATAGATACCCTCAGATTGACTCTGTGGGAACCCCTTGGACACTGTAACCAAATGCTTGTGATCCACAGCATTTTCGCTAGCTGGTTTTTCTGACATTGATCCACAGACCTTTCTTCCCAGTCTATATTAGTCCAGAGATTCCACTGAAACCTTTTCAGCATCATTATAATGTGCAAACCTCCGCTGACAGATGGGTAATAGCTCTTTTGAGGTGCATTGGCCAGGAATTCAAGCATGATCTATTACAGGGAAAGCAAGAATTCTACCATGGAACCACTGCCGCCCACAAGAGAGAGTATTTCTGTGGATTATAGGATGATTCAATAGAGGTTCTAAAGCTCGAGAGCCTTGGTAAAGTATACTCAGACTGCTTGAAATCCAGGTTCCTTCAGGTCAAGGATGCTGTGAACTATACTCAGGCAGACTCAAACGTGTCATAAAATCTCATCTTCTAGGAAAGGAATAGGTCACTGGAACAGATTAGATTAGGAAAGAGGCATAAATATGCAGACAATATTTAGTACATGATACAAGGGTCACTTCAGAGAACTAGAAGAAGATGATTCACTCCATAAATTGCATTGAAACATCGTTTGGCAAGAAAAAAATCGAACCTTTTCGTGATAATCTTTTTTAAAAATCATTTTATTGGGGGCTCTTACAGCTCTTATAACAATCCATACATCAGTTTTATTGAATGTATGTGTACATATGTTGCCATAATCATTTTCAAAACATTGAAAGTGTTGAGCCCTTAGCATAAGCTTCTCTTTTTACCCTTCATCCCCCACCTTCCCACCTTCATGACCCCTTGATGAATGATAAATTACTCTTTTCATATGTTACACTATCCACTGTTTCCCATCACCTACATTTCTCTTGTTCATCCCCTTGGGCAGGAGCCTTTGATACACTGATCATTACAACCAGTTCTCCCCCTTCTCCCACCCCACCCCAATATTTTCATGATATCACTACTCCCATTGCTGTTCCTGAAGTGTTTATCTGTGGATTTTGTGTGCCAAGGGCTCTTATCTGTACTAGTGTCCATGCTGCAGTAAGGCAGAACTGAGTCATGATAGTGGTTGGGGGGAAGCTTTAAAGAATTAGAGGAATGCTGTGTGTTTCTTTGGTGCAATGCTGCACCTTAGCTGGCTGGTTCGTTCCTTGTGATCCTTCTGTGAGGGGGTGTCCAATTGTCTATATATGGGCTTTGGGTCTTCACTCTGACCCCCCTCATTCACATCAATATGATCATTTGTTTGGGTCTTCTGATGCCTGATACCTGATTCTGTGGTATGCACCTTCCATGGACTTTGTTGCTTCCCTGCTAAATGGCCGCTTGTTTAGTTTCAAACCTTTAAGACCTCAGATGCTGTATCTTTTAGTAAGTGGGCACCATCACTTTTCTTCACATTTGCTTATGCTCCCATTTTGACCTCAGTGATTGTGTTGGGAAGGTGAACATCACAGAATGCCAGGTTATTAGAACAAAGTGCTCTTGCATTGAGGAAATACTCTAATGGAGACCCAAAGTCCATCTGCTACCTTAATGCTTAACATTTAAATATAGGTACATAGACCTATATCTCTATTGTTCTATATTAATATATTTGCATAAGTACATGCCTATCTTTATACCTCTATAAATGTCTTTTGCTTCCTCATTCTTTTCTCTATTTCTTTTTACTTTCCTCTTGTCGTACTAGCTGTTTGATTGTCACTCAGCTCTCAGTAATTTCTCTCAGTGGTGGATAATTTATTTGTTGGTTACCTTAATATATAACATATTCTTTTAAGATAGTTTTCATTGGCATATGCTTCACACATCATACAGTTTAATAATTTGGTTTTATTAAGAAGACTTGTGCCATCATCACCATAATCAATTTCAGACATTTCATTCTCTTTTGTACTGATTATTGTTAGCCCCCAAGTCCCCCACCTTCCCCTTTCAGGTTCGTAGGCATTTATTCATCGAGTAACTGCCTCTCTAGATTTCATATGCAGAAAATCCTACAAAGCAGTCAGTAAAGTAAGTAAACAAAAAACCCAACCACAATGACTAGACAAAACTGAGGAAAGCCCCAATAGAAAAGAAAGCAGATCAAGAGATATAGCATCTAGGGTCTTAAAGGCTTGAAGATAAACAAGCAGCCATCTTGTTGCTGAGAAGAAACAAAGCCCACATGGAAGAAGCACATCAGCCTGTGTGAGCATGAGGTGTTCATAGGATCAGGTATCAGGCATCAAAGACCTAGAACAAAAAATCATATCATTGTGAATGAGGAAGAGTGTGGAGTGGAGACTCGAAGCCCAGCTGTAGACAACTGGACATCCCCTCACAGAAAGGTCTCAGGAAGGAAACACATCAGTCAGGGTGCAGAATAGCGCCAGAGAAGCATACAACTTTCCTCTAGTTCTTTAATGCTCCCCGCCTCCCCACCCCACCCCTACAAACTATCATGACCCCAATTCTACCTTACAAATCTGGCTAGAGCATGTACACAGATATAGATAAAAACTGGACACATTCAGGGAATCCAGGACAGATAAACCCCTCAGGATCAATATTGAGAGTAGCCATATCAGATGAGAAAGGGGAAGGTGGGAGGTGATAAGTGGAACCTATCACACTGATGTACACATAACCTCCTTCCAGGTAGATGAACAACAGAAAAGTGGGTGAAGGGAGACATAGGTAAGTGTAAGACATGAAAAAAATAATAATTTATAAATTATCAAGGGTTCATCAGGAAGCAAGAAGTAAAAATGAGAAGCTGATACCAAGAGCTCAAGTAGAAAGAAAATGTTTTGAAATGATGATGGCAACAAATGTACAAATGTGCTTGACATGATGTATGTATGTATGTATGCATGGTGAAAAGAGTTTTATGAGTCCCCAATAAAAAGATTCTTTTAAAGAAAGCAGGAAAATATCAAAAACTGAAGCAATTTGAAAATGGGTCAAAAGAGAGAGCCAACGATAAGGTGCTCCATTTTAATCTAATGACATCTTCCACAGGCAACTCTACACGGGTCTTTATCTAATAGAAAGGCTATCACATCCCTGCATTATGTTCAGAGCGGATTCACTGCAGGCAGAATCCACATGGGGACCCTTCTACCATCATCGACAGCCTTCTGCAGATGTGGTGTATACAATTTAAGCTCTGATACTATTCCCTCCTTTGGATTTGGGTTATATTATTTACAATCCTGGGATCGCATAGGCTGGTATGCTTCCTCTATGTGAATGTAGTTGGTGCCTCATTTACATGGCTGCTTGCTTTAAAATAAGCCTTGAAGACCCTACCTAGACCCTATTCTTTCTGATAAGCAGGCACCATTTGATTTCATCACCACCTTTAGCTTTCATATCTCTATCTTCAGTGATCTCTTCTGGAGGGTGAGCATTGAGCAGCGCCATGTCCTGAGAATGAATTGTTCTTACATTAAGGCCAGAAGTAAGTGCAAGTCCCAAATTGACTCATACATCTAAAGTTTCTGATTCACTTTAGAGATATCATTAGCATTTGATGTTAGAGAACATTATAAACCATTCCCTGGGGAGACAAGGTAATTTTACTGAAAGTGTCATTCACTTGGCTAATATTGTAATACATTCTTTTTGCCAAAATTAACCCCAAACGTGGGTGGGGGAGTATAAATATAAATCTGTCCCTGCATGTTGAGTACATGTGATTTTATGCTCCTTTTAAACTAATCTCTGGTGTGAGGAAGCAAGGGTGGTGAGAGTTTTTCTTACATGCTTTTAACATGTTGTCAGGAGAGACCAGTCCCTGGAGGCACACCTCATGCTTTATAATGTAGGAAGGAAGTGAAAGAGAGGGTGACCACTCAGAGATACCCATGACACAGTGGCTGCATCAGTGGACTCAAGCCTGGAAACAGTTTGTGGCTGGCTCGGGAGCGGGCAGAGCTTTGTCCTGCCGGGCACAGGGTGGCCGTAGAGTGGAACCCCGGTGATGGTGCCTAACAGCATTGTTAGGAAAATGTCAGGGCTTCATTAAATGAGTATTTGTCTACAGGTGTTTATCGCTAGCAAGCTTTAAGTGGGCACACTACTAGGAATCAAATGCGAGGAAAGATGTTAATAGAATATTACATACCTGACGGGTCAAAGTCATGGGCATAGGCCTAGGTGGTTCCATTTGAATATTTTCACATAAAACCCTTTCTGCACCCCTCACTATGGGAATAGTGTAAAAAGAAGGGTGGAAATCAGTTCTTCTGCATGCGTGATCTTTAATATGGTTTTTCCTGCACTCAGAGGTCTTTGTGAAAGGCACGAGGGCAATGAACTTTGCAAAGGGTGGTTGGCCTGGGTGACCTGACAGAGTACACTGAGGTCCCTACCACCCCACCCCTCCTCCTCCTCTCTTTTACTGGAGGGCTCACCTAGCAACAGCAGGCTGCAATAAGCCTGTGATTTATTAACCAGGTTCCTTCAGAAACATGAACTAATTCAAAGTGCTCTACTAAAGCCTGAACTGCCATGTCAGAGACAAGGAGACATCAGAGACACACATGCTCGCAAGTGGAAGCCACAGCGTAATGGTATTGTTCACCTTCATTTTGAAAATGCAAAAAAAAAAAAAAATTTTCTTTTAAGTCATTCCTTCCACTTCCTCCAACCCTCTCACTTCCAAAAGCAAAAACCAAACGACAAACAGAAAGCCCATTGCTGTTTAGTCAATTCCAACTCATAGCTACGGAAAGAATGGAAATAATTAAAAGTGTAAAAGCTAGTCACTACAGCTTTGAGATGTGAAATAGATAAATGACAAAATTTATCCTACTCTGGGGAATCATTTCTATGCTTTGTGACTTATTATAGAAGACAGAAACCCAAAAATCCACTTCCCAGGGAGCCATTAATTACATCTGCCATTAGTTGACTAATTGGGGTGGGGGTGGAGATGAGTTATGATATTACATCTGGCTTGTATTAAATTAAAATATAAGATACTTAATGTGAAAAGCTTTGTCGTTATTAGGTACAACTTTTATATAATATCTCATGAAATACTTCATTGTTAGAGGCCTATTACCTGGAGGAAGTTTACTAGCTAGTGGCCCCTAAGGGAATGCTCTCTTAAGTCTAAATGGTCAATATAGAGTACACATTTAAATCGTAAATATAGAGTACACTTTCCTGACTCTACCCAAGACAGGCATTACTAATCAAGCGTGATATCATGAATATTTTCTCATGAAAACCTTTTCAACTGCTAATGGGTTGAAGCTACGATATTGACTCATATCTACTTGCTATCCCTGAATTAAGTGAATGTTTCAGGTTATTTCAATGTCCCAGACTCAGAGTGACCCAGCTTCCTTCAACATCTAGTGGCCAAATAAACCAACGTAGACATATATATAGATACAATTTTCAATGCAGATGACTCCTCTCTAATGGGAGGATACAACATTATCTGGGGTGCTCTTTTCTTGTTAGAACCCTGGGGCAAAAGGTTTACTGACCATGAAGTTAGAATGAAACAAAGTGAAGAATTTTAATGATTTTTTCCAACAGACTTTGTGGTCTAGTCTGAAATCTCTTTCCTCTCTCAGGATTAGTTTGAACTGGAAAGTGTTTCCTCCTGGCTCTTCTGACCTCTGGCTTCTTGATTCCCTTTCTTACTCCCTAGTTCCTGGTTTCTTACCAAAGGATACCTGGAGGTGGACCAGATTCTACAGGAAGCCACAGGATGACTAGATAGGTCAATTGTCTTTTGAACTTACAAATGGAGCCAAGGAGAGAACAATAAGCATGATTTAAAATATATTCCTCTATACCTCCATGATGGCCCTCATTTATATTGAATATATATTTATTGTAGCATTTTAATATCTTGTCACTTATTGTAGTTATTTTCATAGTGATTGCTCAGGAGATTTCAAGTACCATTTTTAATTGATAAGAATATAGTTTATGTCAATAGCATCTTAATAATTTTCAAAGTCAGTTACAATGCTGTCTTATTGCAAAAGTTTGCAACAGTTTTGCTCCTACATAGTGCTGTTCTGTGCCCCCTTGGTATATCTGTAGTTGTTAGGATTCATTGAGGCAGTCCCAGCCCACAGCAACCCCTATGTGGAATGTAACTGTCATTTCTCTGCCTAGTTACTATGATATATGGCAGAAATACAAAGGTCTTATTAAATTAGCGTTAGCTTTTGGAGCTTAAAACCATTAACATATCACAAAAGTTGTTCTTAAGAACTGTTGTAAACTGCTTGTGATATAGCTTCCTAAAATTCAGTTTACTGAAAGACATCGTTGATTCTCTACATTTTAGTTCACACACAAATAAAACAAACTCACTACAGTGTGATTTTAAATTAGACATGAACATTTCCAAGCAAAGACTTCTTTGTACCACTGAGTGCAAATCGGAGATCAAGGGTGACCCTACCTCTACCCATGATCTAAACCACTCTTCCCAGATGAGAGTCTCTTGCTTTTAAAATCTTGCCCGAGGCTGAGCCCTGGTGGCGTCGTGGTGGTGCGCGGGACTGCGGCCCAATGGGTTGGAGGTTCAAATCCAGCTCCACAGGAGCAAAAGCTGGGCCTCCTACTCCCACCACCTGAGGGCAGGGATGCCCAAAAAAACAAAACAAAACAAAACAAAAGAACATCTTGCCTGAGAATTTGGTGTGGGAGTTGATCATTTGATCCTAAGATTGTAAAATGCACCCAGCCCCCATCAAAGGACAATGCTCACTCATCCAGCCATCGCTCGCAGAACCACAGTGGGCATATTTCTTAACCTCAGTTTCACCATCTGCTAATACTCTGACCAGGGGAAAGTAAACAGCCTGGGGCCACCTAGGGAAAAACACATTTAGATGACCTCCAGCCATGGTAAACAGATGTAGTTGGCCCTCTGAGCCTTGAACCCTGAAATCACACCACACACAGACACGGTCAGAACGTTGCCAGAGGTTACAACACACACATTCTTGGCATCAACCTTCTGGTTGCCTTAGACCAGCTGAATATCTTAAATGGAGTGATATGGAGCTGTGGCAGCGGAAGAAATGATGCTCTCTTCTCTTGGGTATACAGAGACTCTCCTGCTACCGACACCGCCTTAAAAGCAAATGGAAAACCTAGCAAGGTGAATATATTTCCAAGTCAGTTGCAACACTAAATTGCTTTTCAACAACTCAGTGCACAGTGAGTGCAAGGTACTAAACAAGGCGCTGTGAGAGTCTGAAGATGGGGAGGGAAGGAAACAAACCAGCAAGTGGCAGTGGGCTGATGAGCTGGGCGGGAGCACCCCTGTAGGTGAACAGGAGAGTGATGGGTGCCCAGGAGAACTGAGAGAGGGGGAGGGAATGTGGTAGTCCTGATTTCTCTTGTAGCTGGAGGAGCCAGGGAATCGTTTCAAAGCGCTTTGTAAATCAAGCCTAATCCCGCTGCCAACTCGTTTCCAACAATAAAGATGGAATTTAGAGAGTTGATTTGACTCTGGGGAGATCTGAGTCAGGAATATTTCTCTTGAATGCTGCAACATAGAGTAGGGAAATAATCGCTGAACATTTAGCATCTGTGCACAGACAAGGAATATTCATCATTGTTTCTGTTAGTTTCCTTTAAAATGCTTTCTGAGAAAGTGTATCAGAGATATAAAACATTTCTTCTGATACTGATCAATATAAAGCTATCAAGAGAAAACACTTGGTGGGACCTGCTAATTTAAAGAGAGAAAACATAACCTTAAGGATCCATCACCCTACCTAAACTGAACTCCCGTCAGACCACGAGATAGGCCCAAGCCTTCAGGGATTGCTCCAACAATCCTGGTCCAAGACCACCTTCCAAATCCAGACAATTTCTTTCAGTTGGAGATGTCTGTTTCTTTCTGCAGTCCACAAGACATTGCCTATCCTCGCACCTTTGCTTTAAAAACTCAACTCAAACCCATCACCAGCAAGTCCATCCTGACCCATAGGGACCCCGTATGACAGGGTACAGCTACCACTGCCTTCTGTGGGTGTCTGAGGCTGTAACTCTTTACAAGCTAAGAAAGTCTCCTCTTTCTCTGTGGAGCAGCTGCTGGTTTCAAGCTGCTGACCTTATGGTTGGGAGTCCACCTACGATGCTACCAGAGCACCTAACGTTTGTCTTTGGCTGACATCCCAGATGGCACTGGAGCAGAGGCAGAGTCTGACACCCAGGCACTGGGACATCCGGACTTGAGGAAATTCATTGTGTTGGTTTCATTGATGGACACAAAGTCTACCTAGTGAGAGTCTCCTTGAAAGCGTTCCTTGCCATCAATTTAAAGTGTTGGGTGAGGAGAGCGACAAGCAAGATGACACAAGGACAGTGATTGAGCCAGGGAGACACCCCCTCCTTCTACATGTCATCAGCATGACTTGCATTATGTGAGCAGTCTACAACTTTTTGTATTTTACCAGGGCCCAAGCATCCAGATGCAGAAGGGTGATCAGAGAAGAGCCGCCCGCAGTAGGTGGCGGGTGAGCGCAAAGGGCAGGCAGAGAGTCCCTCCTGGGATATGCATTCCAGTTGGGCCCAAGCCACCCGATTTTCCACAGTAAAAAGCCTAATCTTAGGACAAGTTATTGCCTAGAGCAACTCAGGCTGAAAGAGGGATGCCTGTTCCTCGGGAAACAAACATCACCCATGAAAGAACAATGCTTCTGTGGATCCATTTGAACTATCTTTTTGTAACTAAAGGCACCCTTCCCCAAACCTTCATCAGAAAGAGTCGTGTGAAAGCGTGTCTTAGTTGAACATGGATGGGTTCCAAAGCACTTGAGTACTGCTGGTGCGGCAAGCCCAGCACTGCTGAGTCCCCCAGATCCGCACCCCCCCCCCCCATCCCACCATGGCCTGGAGTCAGGGACGTCCCCAAACATCCACACCAGTACTAGAGGCCTTTGAGAGCCGGCTTTCTGAACTGCATCAGGTGGTAGGCCCAAGCCCCTGGCCCCCTCATGGTCAGGAACTGGGGTGATCACGTTGGATAGATACGGCTGGTCTCCTGCTAGGAGGCCTCAGAAGTGCCCTGGGCCACTCTAAAGATAGAGGTTGTAGTCCTGGCACGGGGGCGTGACCATGGTGATGTGTGTACGCTTATCCTCCAAATCCGCCCTTTCTCTGGAACTGTAGTTTCTGGATACAGGCTTTCGATGCTGCCAACTGCCGTGGATACTGTGATACCCAAGGGACCCCTCCACATGCCCACCCAGGATGCTACGCGGCCTCAGGTGCTACAGGGGCATCAGGTGCTACTCCCATGGTCAGTATTGCCTAGCTCTCAGTCTCTGTGATCTGGTTACTGTCTGGTGCCAGCCTACAGGGGCGGGGGTGGGGAGGGTAGTAATGGGTGGGGGGGTGATCATCCTCTGCCCACACACCTTCACACAAGTGCTCCCAGGAAAACCAGTACACAGAGCATGCACTATAGATTTTCCTGAGTTTTTGGTAGGTTTGTGTGTGTGTGTGTGTTTTAATAAACCAAGCACCATGCGTGCACACACACACAGTTGGTTTCCAATAAGTCTCTCATTTAAGAACACAGGTGGGGGATCACATATCCTATACGTTGTCTCTTTGTTTAACTATCCCAGCGCCATGACAGGCTCTGTAGGAGCATAGGCCTAAGTTTCATTTTCAGGTTCCTGGAGGCTGATGCAACCCCCCGCTGATGCAACAGCGCCTGACATTGCCTGCTGCAAACGAGCCAACAAAATTCGAACTGCTGCCCCCGTCACCCCACCAATGAGAAAGGAACACGCAGGACTGAACCCTAATCACCACTGGATACTGATGGTGCCACGAATCCCTCCAATGAATTACAAAGAAAAGCAAGGGACCTTCCCGCCTTTCCCTTCCTTAATAAAAAAAAAAAAACAACCCTGTATCCAAGCGGGGGGGTGGGGGGGTGGGGGGGCGCACTTCTCCCTGGACCTTGGGTCCACGCTGCGCTGGGTGGCAAGCGGGGGGCGCCCTATCTCGAGAGAGTGAATAAACTTCTTTGCTGCGCTTGCATCTCAAGTGCCTCATTACTCTGTGCATCTTGGGAGGTAAGTCCGCCTTGGCCTTTCCCCTATCCAACACAGGGACTTCCTCTCTTGGTGTACTTCTTTTTTTGTTTGTTTGTTCGTTTTGTTTTTGGTGTCCTTCTTTTAAAGAGAACACGGCATCGTTTTGTCTTTGGTGTTTCCTACCTTGCTTGATTCTGTTCCTTGCTTATGCTAAAGTGCAGCCACGTGAAGGAGTGATTGCTGCGGCTTGACTCCTCTGACAGGCTTGCCCATATTCCTTCTCCTATCCCCTATGAGGATCTTTCTGAAATGGTTTCTAACTCCCCACCGTATGCATGAGAAACTTGAGTCTGAGCACATATGACAGCATTTTTCCTGAGTGTGTTTCATTTCCCTTGTCACAGAAGAACCAAAAGCAAATGTAGTTTTCTCTTCTGGGAGAGAAAACGTCAGCGTGAGAAGACCTGGATGTGTCGTTCTGGGTTGACTAGGGAAACAAATTCACAGACACTCATCTATGTGTAAGTGAGCACTTTCTATCAAAGAGCAATTGAATATTGAGAAAACATCCCAGTCCAGTCTAGATCAAGTCGATAAATGTGATATTAGCCCACATGTCTTTTACTAATTTATAAATTCCTCTTCAAACCCATGAAACCCATGCAATGATACTGAATTCAGGATGATCCCAGGCCAGTGAGTGGGAAGTCTTGTGGATCCAGGGGCGGCAGAAGGGTCTCTGTGCTGGCAGGGGTCTCCACATGGCTCTCTGGCTGCGGAGTGCTGGCTGCATCACGGTAGCGCCATCAGGCTCCTCATTAGTCATGCTTTGCAGGAGTGAGTGTCTCGCCTCTGGAAAGCTATTTATTTCCTTAGCGCCTCCAAATGAGGTCCTCAAACTGCCACCTGATTGACTCTACCACTTCATTCTTAATACACTCAGCTTGACAGCTGATTATGTAACTACCACACGTAATGACGGTCTTACCTGAGGAGGTCAAATGTGAAGGGGGGTGCGGTGGGGGGTGTCTTGGAGCGCCAGCAGAGATGAAATGACAGGAGGAGAACGACGGGGGAGGGTTCATGTAGAGGCACAGCTATCTTCTGAAATGTGCATGTGGGTGAGGAGGAAGTGACCTCAAACTTGAAGTGACATAGAATGTGCCCTGGCCACGGCAGCTGATGATTGGGGAAGGAACCAAAGGGGTGCCAAGGTGCATGGGACACCAGGTCCTATGCCTTTCTCTAGCAGTACCTGCTGCCCAGGAGGGAGTGTGAGCAGAGGAAATGGCGGTTCCAGGTCTCAAAGGGGCTGAAGAGTGTAACCAAGCTTGATTGGATGAGCTGACCATGAATCCCTGATGGACTGGAGAGACAAGAAAGGAGAATCGAGTTGGAAGCATGAGAGAGTTCCCAATAAGGAGAGGAAAGGCAGGAACACCCTGATGAAGGGTTCTTCCAGGGTCTGCATCAACTGCCACCCACACCCTTGCTGGTTTCTCATGCCCCCAATGCTCTCTTCCTTCCTTCCTTCCTTCCTTCCTTCCTTCCTTTTTAGCAGTTGTATTAGGATATGATTCACACATCATACCCTCCAATAGTTCAGTCATATCACAGAGAGTTGTGCAGTCATCACCACAATCAGTTTTAGAACATTTGTTTCATTCTTTTTTTGGGGGGGGGGCAAATCACTGCTCTCTGGCGGTGGGAATAGAAGGCCCAGCCCCACTGCTGGAATTGAACCTCCGTCCCAGTGGGCCGCAGTCCCGCGCACAACCACTACGCCACCGGGGCTCAGCCCGCTTCATTCTTGTCCTTATCGTTATTCTCTCCTCATTTCCTCCCAGTCTCCCCTGCCATGCCGGCAAGGGGGTATTATCCCAGTTACTGTCTCTATAGATTGACCTTGTCCAGGGCTTTGTCTACAGAAAAACTTAAAAAAAGATAGCAATAACAAGATAAAACAGACAAAAACCTCAAATGAAATGAAAGCAGAAAATATTGAAATATTGCCTGCTTTGTGAAACAGTGTTTCTAACTGCTCCTAGGTTGTTTGTCTGTGTGCTTTCTTCAAATTCCTTCATCACTTTTACACTTCTTCTAGATTTTTCTTGGCCATTTTGAATCATAGTCTTCTTGAACAATTTTATTGGCACTTTACCAGCAAATCATACAGTTCAATAATTCAATCACATCAAGAAGAGTTATATCATCATTTCCACAGTCAATTTTAGAACATCTTCACACTCATTGTTATTTTTGTGGTCATTATTTTTAATTGTGGCAACAATATACACAGCAAAACATCCTCCAATTCACCAGTTACATGTGCCATTGATTATACTCTTCATGTTGGACAACCATGATTGACATCCTTTTCCAAATTATTCTACGACCATTAACATAGCCTAAATGCCCTCCTAAATAAATACTCTTCCTCCTTCACCCATAGTAGCCATAGGTCAAGTTTGGGTCCTTGTTTGTTTGTTTCTTAACTGTGGAAGTGTATGGAGCAGGTAAGGGTGTAAAGTAAGGGAAGAACATTAACACTCTATCAATCTCCTTATGATCCATTGAAATGTATGGAGCAGGTAGTTTTCAATATTTCTGCTTTCATTTCAATTGAGGGGTTTGTCTGTTTCATCATACACATCCATAGTTAAATCACTTTTTGAAATAGTTGCATGTACATCATTACAATCAGTCCTAATACTCTCCCCTCCCACATTCATTGTTTGCTGTCCAATTCACCTCACCTTCTCCACCCCCACCCCTCCAAATAATAGTCTTATGCGGTACTCTTTGTGGATAGCTCATCTCCTTGAAAGATGTTCTACTTCTCCAAGGATAAGAACTAGGTCATACATTGCTTTTATTTGTTTATTGAATAAAAATACTCACAGTAAACTCTCCCACTTCAGTCTCCAGACTTTGGTTACAGTCTTCACATTGTTGGCAACACGTCCGTCTCCTTCAGGGTCTCGGAGCCATACAATGTATCGCTTTATCTATCCATCTATCTCTCTTTTTTCAAATGGGCAGTTAATCCATTTTATATACTGAAGACATTGGTTTCACTGGGTTTCTGGGCCACAGCTAAGAGATGTTTCCGACTGTAAACATTTAGCGTAGAGGAGTAACAGAAATTAGTCTGATCGCGTCATTGTTTGAGAAGACTCGGGTTCAGTTGCAGTGCTGGAGATGGATACTGAAAGCATCATGAACTACTAAACGAACAAATTGATCTGTCTTGGACGAAGTACAGCCAGAGTGCTCCTTAGAGGCAAGGATGGCAAGACATCATCTCACATACTTTGGACATGAAGTCTAGAGAGTCCAGTCCCTGGAGAAGGGCACCAGGCTTGGTAGAGGGGCCATGCAAAAGAGCAAGGCCCTCTAGGACATGAACTGACACCGTGACGGCCACAATAGACTCAGACATAGGAACCATTCTGAGGATGGCATAGGACCTCATGCAGAGTTTCCTTCTGTGGGGCGCTAGGTCACTGGAACTGATTCCCTGAATTGGAAAAACAGCAGCTTCAGAGAGGAGAGGCGATGGGTTCAAAGCTCCCTAGCGTGTTACCCCCCCCCCAACCCGTGACAGGAGCAAGACTGGAACCTCCTGTTAATTGAAATAGAACCTCGGCCAAGTGGTCCCTATTAACTTTCATGACTTTGCTGCCTGTGGAAGCACTTCAGATCCATCCCTGGGGCAGAGGCTGTGTGACTTGCAGCTTGTTTCTGTTTGTGCTTGTGTCAATGTCCTTCATTCGTTGGCAGCCCCCTGTGCACCAGGCACTGGGCGAAGCTCTGGCAAGGCATTTTGTCTGATTGCATTTCAGGTTGTGCAATGTCGTGTTATGAACATTGGACTCTGCTGCCAGCCAACTTGGGCTCATGTCCCAAGTCCGGTTTCTGAGAATCACATGGGTTGGAACAAGTGCTGTGCTCCTTCTCCCCCTGCCCCTATGTCACACTCTCTGTTTGAACCAGGATCACACCACTCCCTCCTGGAAGCAGCAATGCAGTGAGAGTGTCAGCCAGTGAGCGCAGGACCTGCCGCTGGGACGCTCCCTGCAAGCATGAGGGCAGTTCATCTGTGTTGCAAGTGTTCTTTTATTTTCCAAAGAGATGCATACACAACTTGATAGGTGGATTCAACACAAAGCTACATGCTGAGCTGTCTAGATGTTCTATTTCACATTCCGAATGTGAACGAACTATGAAAGAGGTAAAAAGCTTATTTTCTTCTGCTGTTTCTCTTTGCCCTTTAAGCGTGAAAAACAAAGCAAAAAATACCTTGGTTAAAATACATTATTACACTTCTTCCTAATGACAGTCTCTTCTGTTGATTGGCACCCTGTTTATCCCTGTGACCGAACTTCCCTTTCTACGCTGGTATTCCATATTCTTTTACCCCTGAAAGATCGTGGGTTGCAGTTAAATTATTTCTTGACAGAAGGAGACAGTGAAGTCTGTGACTCCCCATGAGGGTTCACGGAGGTGGTTCTCAGAACTCCGAGTTTGAGCTCCTTAGCAACCTACCCACAGGCTTACAAGTTACATAAGCTCCTCCCTCCTTACTGGTCATCAAAACTAACAGATCATAGCCTGAGTACACTGCCCCAAATCCCCAGGAGAGGCTCAGCATGGAAAGCAAGAGATGTGTGCACTTTGGTGCTTTGAAAGCCTAAAAGCCAAGGTTCTAGATATAAATAGCACGCACAGTTGGACAACGGCATTACCATCCCAGTGAGATCACTTCCAGGAAAACACTGAAATGTAGCAATGGTAATAACATCTGGCCTTGAAACAGTTGGTTTGATTTAGTCTTGGACATCCTACGCAGAGCCAAGGCTGGATTTATGAGTGACTTCAGTTTCCATGCAATCCACTCATATTAACTTGAAAAGCAAGACTTCACAGCTGATTCATTAAACCTACTACATTTATGGTATGGCTGCAAAGCTCGGTTTGACTCAATAATGACTAGCCTGCTTATTCCTCCCTGGCCCAACCAACCCCATTTCATACCACACGTAGGACACATCGACAACAGGAAAGTTCTAAGGAGGAAAGCGGCTCTTATGATTTATTGATGATGGGCTTGGCTAGAAAAGCTGTTCATTAAATAATATTACTTCTTGCCCTGGGATGAGATCAAAATATTCTTCTCTCCTCCCTTCCTCTGTCCCTTCCTCCTACACTTCTTTTATTCACCCTCCCTCGCACGCGCGTGTGTGCGTGCGTGTGTGTGTGTGTGTGAGAATGTGCATTTCAAAACCTGGTTATTGCTTTTACTGTTTCTAGGTATCAATAAACCTCCCCCTTTTTTTTATTTGATACATAGTCAACCAAACACTCAATTGGAGCTTGGTATTTAAGCTCTGTTCCATGGAATGTAAGCAGAAAGAGAACTTCAAATTCTGGAAGTATCTTGCAAAGTCTAGAGGAGTGGTTCTCAACCTTCCTAATGACACAGACCTTTAATATAGTTCCTCATGTTGTGGTGATCCCCCTCGCCCCCCCACCCCGCCAACCATACAATTATTTTCATTGCTGCTTCTTCACTGTCATTTTGCTACTGTTATGAATCGAGTCATCCCTGTGAAAGGGTTGTTCCACCCCCCAAAGGAGTGGAGATCCACAGGTTGAGGATTGATGATCTAGAGGAACAAATCTTTGTTGGAGACTATGAGTACCCTTCAGAGATCCATGCTTGTTCCCCCCGGCTGTTCCAGTATACAGCCTTTCTGTATTATGCTTCTGAGTCCACTTCTGGTTCAAGTGGTCATGGAAACCATAGGCCAAACAGAATGGAAAAAGAGAGAAGCTTAAAGATGATCCCAGGGGAATAGTGTCAAAAGTTCATCTAGCCTCCATGGCTCCAGAAAGACTGGAGTCCAACCGAATTTGAAGTTCTGTTCTAAGTGTTCTCCCTTTGATCAGCATTCTTTCATGAAGTCTTTGGACAAAATGTTGAGTAATGACAGTCAGGCATCATTTGGTGACTCTGCTTTCGTGACAAAGGAGGCCATTGTTCATGGAGATCCTTAGCCATTTCCAACCTCACTGCATCCCTGTGTTTTGGATAAACATCTTGCAAATGGTGTGCAACTATTTTGTTCATGTTTGTAATTTTTCTTTAAATCAAGCCTCACAATTATATCTTATAGCCGAGCATGTGGTCTGTTATAACCACTTGACAGATCTCATCCAAAGTTTTGGTCATTTGTGGAGACGGATGAAAGCACACGTCCAATGCAAAGCATTATCATTTGCATATCTGAGGTCTCTAAAGACAATAAGGCTGACTTCCCAGGAAGGCAACAAAATGACTTGACAGACCAAAGAAAAAACATGACTTGCTGCTTAGTACCAACTAGTTGGTTCCAACTCCAGCCACACAGAACTGCCTTGTCTTGTGCCATTCTCAAACCATTGTTGGGTTAAGCCCATTGCCGCAGCCACTCTTTCAGTTCTTCTCCTTGAGGGTCTTCCTTTTGTTAACTGACCCTCCATTTCACTAAGCATGATGTCCTTCTCCAGAGACTATTCTCTCTTCATAACATGCCCAAAGTCCGTGTGACAAAGCCTTGTTAGCCTCACTTTTAAAGAACATTGTGACTGTACTTTCTTCAGTAGCAGGTGTGTTTGTTGTTCTCGTAGTCCTTCGTATATTTAATATATTTCACCAAGGCCACCCTTCCAAGACTTCCACTCTTCTGTCCTCACTGCTCATTGTTCATCTTTCCCAAGCATGGGAGGTAAATGAGAATACCAGGACTTAGGTCAGCAAAACACCACAGTCCTCAAAGCAGCATCTTTGTTTTTAGTCTCATTGGGAAGGTCTTCTGCAATAAACTTGCTCAAGGTAATGTGCTATTCAACTTCTTGACTGTTGCTTCTATGAATGTAGATTGCAGATCCAAGTAGAATGAAGCAAATGACAACTTCAGCTTTTCTCTGTTTATTAATGTAGTTGTTTATGGTCCCACTGCAGAGATTTTTGCTTTCTTCAAGTTACGATAGACTCTGTACTGGAAGCTGTGGGCTTTGATCTTCATCAGTAAGCATTTGAAGACTTCTTCACTTTCGGTATAGATTCTGGATCGCCTCATCTGCATATCACCAGCTAATGAGCCTTCTCCCGATGGTGATTCCTTGTTCTTCTTCAGATAGTCCAACTTCTCAGATGACTTTCTCAGCACACAGATTGAATACGTACGAAGAAAGAAGGCATCCCTGGCACACACCTTTTCTGATCTTGAACCAGGCAGTATCCCCTTACTCTGTTTTAATGATTGTTCTTTTGGCCTATGTACACTTTCCACATGAGCACAACAGAGTGCTCTAGAATCTCTATTCCTCATCATGTTATATATCATTTGTCTGATCCACACATTTGAATGAATTTTCTGTCAACTAGACATAGGTAAACATTTTTCTGGCATTTTTTGCTTTCAGCCAAGATCCATCAGACATTAGCAATGATATCTCTCATTCCGTGTCCTCTTAATCCTGCTGAACTTTCTGGCATTTCTCTGTCATGGTACTGCTGTGATCATTTTAGTTCCTTCAGTACAAATTTATTTGTGTTAGATACTAATGATATTGTTCTGTAATTACTGCATAAGGCAGTAAGAATAGAATCACTATTCTTCGAAATGAGTTGAATGTCTTTCAGTCAGTTGGCCAGGCACCTGTTTCCGATTTGCTTGTCAAAGACCCTTGAGTATCCCCAGCACAGCCTCCATCTGTTAAGGATTCCAGTTAGCATTCTACCAACTGTTGGACCCTAACTGTTCACCATTGCTTTCTGTGCAGTTTCGACTTCTTCCTCCCATTCCATCAGTTCTTGATCATATGCTAACTCTTGAAATGGTCACACAGAGAGTTCGAGCAACAGATTGACCACTGACTGGAAGGAGAAGGAGGCCAGCAGGAAAACACTTATGCATAGATGGTGCCCTGTGTATCATACTGAAGTAGCACTGAGACCACTCACTTGGGCATAGCATTGGACAACCCCCCAGAGTGAAGAACCCAAGAAAACAATGGGAAAAGCAGTATCTTTTATGGCAAATAATCGTGAAAAGAAGTGACAGGGTAGGCAGGACTGGGCCTGAGCTTGGGCACTCATTAAGGAAGGAAAAGTGAGAGTGGTATAGCTTGGAATCCAGATATTCACAGGGATGGAACTCTAGAGAAAGTTAAATCAGCCAAGTCCTTGGTGCCACAGAGAAGGAGAAAATGTAGACAGGGTGTGTACATTAGCATGGAAGAAAAAGGGAGGGGCAGTTGAGAGGCCCAGCTCCTCTGGTGAGTGCAAGAAAGGAGGGAACTATGAATTAATGCAGGGACTGCTAATTGGTGGACATCATGGTCATTTATATGGGAGCACAACCCTCATAGCCCTTAGAGTGATGCAAAGTAAAACAACCATGAGGTATGGTTGTGTTAACAACAAGTTAACACTCCTGTGTTAACAACAAGGTTTAAAAATAGAGCAAAACAGAAAACAACAAATGCTGGTAAGAATGTGGAAAGACTGGAAGCTTCTTATATACTACTGTAGAAAATGGTTTTTCATGATGTGGTAATGGTCAGGTGTGGGCAGTTATAGTATGGTATGGTATGTCCTCAAATACTTGGCGATGAAATATCATGCAATCCATCAATTCCTCTACTTGGTATAGATCATACAGAAATAAGAGCCCTGCCAAGAGTAGATATGTAGACACACCTGGTCACTGCAGCCCTATTCACAATAGCATAAATAGGGCAATAACCTAAATTCCTATAATGGTAGTCTGGATAAAAAAATTATGATTTGTACATACAATGGAATATTATGCAACATTCAAGAATAATTGTAAATCTTCTTTAAAAAACCCAAAATGTATTACGTAGATGTCCCTGAAGACATTTTGTTAAATGAAAGTTGTTGATCACAATAGGTCAAACATATGACACCACTATTGTAAAAAGTCAAGAAAAAGGCTTACACACACACACACACACACACACACACACAACCGTTTTGATGGTTACCAGGGATGAGAGGGGAATGGAGACGTGTTCACTTGGGTGAAGGAGAAGTCAATATGCAAGAGAGAAGTTGGCAAAAAGCCATGAAGGCAGGGAAGATATTAAGAGGAATGCAAGACTCAAAGACAGCGGAGGTAAATGTTGGTATGCACATAACTCCTGTAACAATGATGATCTCTTCCCGAGTAGAGACAGGGATAAACTTCTAGGCTGAGTGGGTGGAGAGGGGGGAGAGCAAGAGCACACCCACAAGTATGTGTAAGTTTGACAGGGGTATTTGTACCTGGCTATTGACCAATGTTACAAAGATAGCCATGAATGCTGTGGAGCATTCGAAGTCCTTGAAGATTTCTTAAAGCTGAACATTTTGAGGAAATGAGTCAGTGGGCTGGAGACTCAGGATCATGGTCTTAGGGGAAAGCAAGGTCAATTGGTATAACACAGTCCACAAAGACAGTGTTTTACATCCTACTTTGGTGAGCAGCAGATGGGATTTTAGAAGCTCCTGAGCAAGCACCTGCATTGGATCTGCCTGTCCAGAGGAAAGAAGAATGATGGAAATCAGAGACACAAGGAGATCATCCGTTGAGATGACTAATGGCCCATACAAACATCCAGTCTCTACAACTCAAAGACCGGAAGTACTAGATGGGGGATGCAGCTGCCATTACCAATTGCTCTGAAAGAGATCATATCAGAAATTCCTAAATCAACTGGCAGGAAAGCATGATGCAAAACTCAACATCATGAAAGAAAGAGACTGGGCTTTCTGATTAGATAAAGACTATTGAAACCTCAAGACAATGGCTCTGAGTCACACTTCAGGGCTGGAGTCACCCTGGTAGCTCAATTCTCAGCTAAACAATAAGCAGGTCTCCCTCAAGGGAACAATAACACCAGTGAAATATGCAAGTCTTAGAATAACCCCTCATTTGATATGAAGAGGCAGCACTTATCCAAGGACAAAGTTTACAAGGGTCTGGAGACAAGGAGTGGAGGGTTGGACATGGAGGTAAGAAGTAGAATGAGTGGTGTTGCATTAAAGGGATTGCAATGAATGAGAGGAAGCATGAGTGTATACATTGCTGGATGGGAGATTTGTGACCTACTCTGTACAACGTGCTCAATTCACAATAAAAGTTGAAAAAAAAGAAAATATACTAGGGACTTCATTCTACATCCTTCCTAAAGAGGTATAAACCTAATTTGAGGCACAAAATAAGAAAAGATGGGATCATTCAAATCAGTGATTTAAATCGAGCTGTGTGGTTTTCAGGAAGCTTGGTGTCATGCTGGGCAAGATATTGGGCTGCTAACGGAACTCAAGTTCAACAGTTCCAATTCACCAGTTACTTGGAAGGAAAGATGAAGTTCGTTGCTTCCATAAAGATTTACAGCCTCTGAAAACACAAGGGGAAATTCTATTCTGTCCTGTAGGGTTGACTATGAATCCCAATTGATCCCATTTCAGTGTGGCTTGGCTTTTGGTGATGTGATTCTCAAAGAGCCTTGGTGACACTGAGGGATAAGCACTGACCAGCTAACTGCAATGCTGGAACTTTAAACCTACTAGCTTCTCAAAGAGAGAACGAAGAGGCTGTCCACTCCCATAAAAGGGCAGTGTCTTGGATACCATATGGGGTAGTTCTACTGTCTCCTATTCCTGTGAGTAGGGTGACTCACGGTAGTAGGTTTGGGATTCACTTAGTTCTCAAATGTGGGTACACATCAGAAATCTTTGTAAGATGGTTGAGCTGGACATGCCTTCCTGTGATTTGGAGCCCATCAAATTTTCCTCAAATCCGATTTTGATGCTAGTTGCTGGACCACTCCTTTGAACAGAAACGAATAAAAGAAGAAGAATTGGCTATCATCCGAGCTTGTTTGTGTCACTGACTCTCTGGTGAACTTGGGCCACTTATTGCATGTCTTTGAATTTCCTATTTAATTAGTCAGTGAGTTGGCCTCCTGGTTCACCCTCACTTCCTCCAAATGCTCTGTGATTGAATGTGGAAAGTCAACAACACTCCATATCACCTTTGTGAATGGAGAGCTATTGGTTGTTCTCCATGGGCGTCACTTTCTAAGTTAAGACACTTTAGGATTCCCTAGTGTACAGTCATACCAAATAGGAATATTTATAATAATAGCACTCCTTAAGGCCAATTGTGGGGATAAGATCTCTCATCATCCTAACAGGATCTACCATGACTCTGGAGAACACGAATTGCTGAGAAGCCACAACCTGGGACCCACTGATGTGTATCTGGTATGGAATCGTGTGAAGGACTCTGGTTGTCCAGGCATGGGAGACATTAGAACACAGAGCTTTGTGAAGCAAGCTTCATTTTCTGACCTGGGTTCATTTTTAATTCTTGTTGATTTAGCAGAGCCAAGTCTGTCCTATCTTGCTGACATAGCAATTAATTTTAGCCAGAAATTGTTCTTCATTCAAAATGACGAGTAGGGATGAAAAGATAACATGAGTTTAGCTCCCTTTTAATTTCTTGTTTGTAGCTTAATTTCCCATGCAAGAGAGTCATCCGTGACAGAACAAATTTATCTTAATTTCTGATGAAGTTGGCTCTTCAGAGGTGACGTCAAAGGAGGAAGAAAAGGAATAACAGAGGTAAACACAGACTGCTTGTTGCAGCTGTTGGTGGGAGTCAGGGGGTGCTGTATGACATAGCATGTGGATATGGAGATAATGCAAATATTTATTAAGCATCTATTCTGGGCCAGGTTCTGTGGTAGATGTGAAGGACAAAATGATGCTGTCCTTGCTCTAGTGGCGTTTACATTCCAGGAGAAGAGCCATTGCCTCCAAGATGAGGCTATTTATTTAATGTCTCCTAACAAACTTGGGTCAGAAGCATTAAAACGCATGGCTCTATTACAGTGACTAAAAAGAGAGCCAGGTCTAGAACCAGCATCAGGGAAGACTTCTCTAAGGAATCGGTGCTTCAGCCGAGGTGGGCAGGAAGAGTTTGGGGTGGGAGGAGGGAGTTGCACGAGCCCTGCCTGAAGGAAGCTGGTCTGTCTTGAAGGAGAACACAGGAGAAAAAGAGCCCGAAGGCAAAGAGATTATCACATAGGATCTCAGACCAGTGAAGGACTGTGGAATCCTAATCTTAAAATTGAATCTTAGAAGTCAGTGGAACAACTATTACAGGGGTTAAAGCAGAGTGACCCATCCAGTGCCCGTGGGCTCACAGTGGGCCCTTGTGTCAGAACAAAACTTCTGCTTCGGGTTTCCGAACCTCTAAGTCTTTGTGGAAATGCACGACTTCATTTTTCTCCTATGGAATGCTCAGGAAGGGTAAACCACCAGCCTCGGGGTTCCCAGCCCCACACGGAAGCTTCCGTGTCACAAGTGAAGCCGCAGTCAGGTTTGGGTTTTGCAGTGAAAAGAGTGGTTTGGAACAAACACCAAGGAAGAGCAGTGAGGTCCTTGTGTCCTGGCAGCTAGACCTGCGGGTGACCAGAGAGGTGGGGCGAGGAGGACAGACCTCAGTGACAGTTCGGAGGTGTCCGGTCCAGTCTTGGGACAGCTGGACAAACAAGCACAAGCCAGGTGGCCCCAAACCACAGGATTGCGTTCTCTCATAGCTCTGCCGGCGGGCAGTCTGAAGTCCAGGTGTCAGTGGGGCACCCTTTCTCTAGAGCGGCGTTTATCCCATGCCTTTGTCTTAGCCTCTGCTGTTGCCGGCAATCTTCGGCATTCCTGGCCTTACGAACACATCATTATGAGTTCTGCCTGTGCCATCACGTGGGGTTCTTTGTGGATCGTAAAAGAAACCAGTCACACTGACTGGGGTCCACTCAAATGCCCCCTCATCATTACACTGACCAAGATTCTATTTCCAAATAAGGTCACTTCCTTAGGTCCCAGGAATCAGATCCTCAGCATATTTGGGGGAGGACAGAATTCAATCCATTGCAGAAGTTGATACCAATAGTGTGAACTGCTTTTTTCTGGCTGTACTTACCTGTGATCTCTTCTCCCAGGCCAGGAGGAAGCATTCAGACACCCTTAGTTCTGACAGCTTCTTTGATTAGTCCAGACAGAGAGGACTGCCTATCTGTCGGGAAGACACTTTCATTGGCCTCGCGCAGGTATGTGGGGGAAGACAAATGCAGGACACTGTGCCTTGGGGTTTGACCTCTCGACACCCTCTGTTGTCAGCTAGCACAATGGAATAGGTATGATTCCACCTATTCAATCTCTTTACATAAGTAATTGTGAAGTCCAGACTGAGCCAAGAAAGGGTTAAGCCACCAGGACATTCCCCGTGTCAAGTTGTCTGCCTCTGCCCCTTCCCATTCACTTCCATTTTATGCTTCCTTCCCCTTCATTATATTTGTATGCTGCTTTTCCTCTGATTTCCCACTCACGCGGAGAACAAATAGCACGCTAGTGTGTTCAATTGTATCCTGCGTGGTCGCTTTGGGAGAAAGAGGCAGAATGTGTAAGGGACATGATAGGACGGTGGAAAGTATCCATGGTGACACTGCCTTGTTTAGCAAACATACTAAGAAAATTGATGCTGAGATAGTCAAAACATAACTCAGAGGTACATACTGGCAGGTCTGTGTTAGGAACTGGTATTTTCCACTGGTTGACTACCAGAGGAAAAAATGAATATTCATATACCTTATGTCTTCTGGAAGCTTATGACAGTGATGAGGCAGGTTTTCTCAGTCTCGGAATACTCGTCAGACTGTCAGGCCATTTTAGAGTGTCTTAATTCCACTTAGAAAAAGTCCACCCAGCTTCTCTATGCAGTCAGGTCACCTCGGGTCATCCCTAGCTCATGGAATACTTCATGTTTTATCGTTATTTCCTTGCAAAACCCACAAGGATGTTAACATAGAAACATTGACAAGGAAACTACAAATGCTTACTTAAAGTGATCAGTGTTTCTGAGGAGTTCCGACCTTGGCCATCCCGCATGCTATGGAGGGAACTCCCCAGTCTTGCCAACAGCAGGTCTGTCTCTGTTGATGTCGTAGGAGTGAGGGGTTTCTTTCTCTTATAAAAATTTGACCCCAGGGGGAACAAAAGATGATGAAATGAAATGATCTCCTATAGAAGTAAAAGACTGGGCTTTGTGTTAGCTTTTGGAATAGTCATGAATTCTAGTTATAGGCACAGAAAGTATTTCTTTCATAATTGGGTGTTCACATAACAATTCCCTGGAGCCTGGAGCTGTGATTGCCCCAAGTGCTCAGAACTTTCCCCACTTGGAGACTGAGCGCTGCAAAGCCATGAGGAAAGGTCAGAGGCTCACGATGCAGGAGCCCTAAGAAGTACCCGTCGTAGATCTGTCAGCTTCCAGTGGCAAAAGGCAGCATGCGGTCGGTTTGTTAAGAATGTGTTTAGTTCAAGCAACAAATAAGAAACGGGCCTCCATCATTCTAGATGTTTCCTTGTTGGTGTCGTCGTCCCTCTTGCTGTTTGGTACCATCGAGTCAGCTCTGACTCACGGCGACCCCGTACACAACAGAACGAAGCACCACCCCATCCTGTACCAGCCTCACAAGCTTTCTTAGGCTCGAGCCCATCCGTGCAGCCACTGTGTCAAGCCACCTTGTTGAACGTCTTCCTCTTTTTTATTTCCTAGTGGAGGACACTTATGTTGAGTTAGACGCATCCCGACTAGTGACACGCGTGTGTTTGTGTACATCTATACTGCTCATACATACACATCAACATGTATAAAGAACACTGAAGAAGCATCACTAGATGCATCTGAGTCGTGGTGCTGGAGAAGAATTTTGAGAGTATCGTGGACTGCCAAAAGGACAATCCAATCTGTTGTGGAAAAAGGTATGGCCAGGCACCCCTTAGAGGCAAAGATGGCACAACTTCTTCTTACGTAGTTTGGACATATTGTCAAGGGAGGCCAGTCCCAGTCCCTAGAGAAGGACATCAGGCTTAGTAAAGTGAGGGGACAGTGAAAGAGAGGAAGATCCTCAATGAGATGGACGGACACAGTGGCTCCAGCAAGGAGCTCAAAGATAAGAAACAGTCTGAGGATGGAGCAGGACAGGGCGGTGTTCCTGTCTGTCATGCATAAGTTCTCTCTAGGTTGGAACCAAATCCACGGCCCTCACCAAAAACAACGTGTTAACACACACATATACGTGCATATGTAGGCATATATTTATGTATAGATGTATATAATATGCATAGTGTGTATTTTAAATGTCACAGAGGCATAAAAATTGCTTATTATCCCATACCCAAAGGGTCAGAGTGAATATTTTATTTATATTATTATAGTATCATGTCTTCCTGTGATTCAAAATTTCAAACATTTTCCCCTTAAAAAAAAACCTATGAAATTCAGGGAGGGTTGAAGGATGGTGGAATAGAAATGGGGAACCAATTTCAGGGGTCTACATATAACCTCCTCTCTGGGGTACAAACAATGGGGAAGTAAGTGAAGGGACACATTGGGCAGTGTATGATATGAAAAAGTAATAACAATTTGTAAATTATTAATTAAGGAAATATTGGGTGCTGGTGGTACTGGGGCCCTAAGTGGAGGGAGGATGTTTTAAGAGGATGATGGCAACAAGTGTGCAAATGTGGCCTGCATACAATGGATGGATGCATGGATTGTGATGGGAGTTATATGAGCCCCCAATAATATGATTCATTAAAAAAGGGGGGAAGGGGAAAGAGGAGCTTATACCAAGGGCTCAAGTGAATAATATTTGGGAATGAATGTGGCAACATCTGTACAAATGTGCTTGATACAAATGATGTATTGAATGTTCTAAGAGGTGTGAGAGCCCCCAATAAAATCATTGGGAAAAAAACTAAAAAATAAGCTATGAAATTATCCACTACCAATTAGTAAATTAAGCACAAGTGACCCCTTGCTTGTGATGAAAAAAAGAAGTGATATTGCTCCTGAGAGATTAGTCTATATGTAAAAGCAAGCCCATGCTTATCGTCTGTATCCGGCAATTGGAGCAGTGCTCTCACCCAACGGTTGTCAAGAGTCAACAGAGGCTAGCAGGAGGACCTGGAGCAGGTTTACCCTCAGCACCTGCCCTCAGAAGCCACCAACGGAGCTGACCCTGATGTGACACCTGGTTTCATGAGCAGTGACACCACACACATCTGTTCTTTAAAGTTACTGAGTCTGTGGTACATTGTTATGGTGGCCATGGAGGCTAGTTCAACAAAAGGAGTGATTTTCAAATCTAAGGAATTTTTTAAAAAACCTTTTTTTAGTGGGAGCTCTTGCAAATATTGTAACAATCCATAATCCTGGTAGATCAATCATCATTGTACATTTGCTGCCACCATCATTTTTAAAACATTTCTTCTTCTTGAACTCTGTGAGATCAGCTCCCCTTTATCCCCTCCCTCCCCACCCTACTCCCCAGGAGTCATTGTGATTATATATTAATAACATTGTAATTTAAGTACTATCTTATAATATTTATGTATACATTATATGTGTGTGTATTTGCCTTATCTTACACCATCCAATGTATCCATTCACCGACAATTCTGTTGTTCATTCTTTGAGTGGACTTAGGCAGTCATTCGTGTTTTCTGCTCCCCCTCCTGCCATCCTTCCTGAGGATAAGGGGATTTTTGTCACTGTTCTTTGTCACTGACTCTGCGGACTGAACTGAGGCTACTCTGCAGTGGCCAGAGTCTGGTACAGGGTCTGTGTCTACCCTTCTCCTCTCAGGACTTCTTGCAGAAGAGCCCAGATGGCAGGGGCCCTCCGTGCAGAAAGAGAAGCATGTTCATCATCATCAAATGCCAACAATCCGAGAGGAACTCAGTGGATACCAGGTACAATCCCTCTTCTTTTCACCCACCTCAAGACGCGGCTGAAATCATGGATGGTAGCCCAACTCCGGGCAGTGTTTTCAATTACACCTAAGCTAATTTGAGATCTGCAGAATTCATCCATTTCGTTCTATGTCAGAAATGGAAGGGAGTTTTGTGTGGGTTGAGTCACAACCCTTTTACCCACCAGACCTCCCATACTGAAATTGCAGCTTTATTTTCCATTTTCCAAATTATGAAAAGCAAAAAAAAAGAGTCAGGATTGTGGCCATGCAGCGCTTCACTCGGTAAGATAAAAGGGAGAAATCAAAGCCAGGGGCGCCGAGGAGACACGAAGCAGAACACTGCCTGCTTTATCTCACGAGACCATCTCTACAGAAAGAGAGTCTTCCCTAGAACATCATTTCTGGAAAAGAATTCCAAACAATGTTCAAAACAGTGACTTCAGGCTTAAAGGAGTGAAATCCAGCAAAATGAAGGATTGTTTTTTAAATCTTTGACTGCCTGTATAGTGCCAAAGCATTGTTTCAAAGAGTTTTGTTTTGTTTTGTTTTGTTTTGTTTTTTGGAAATTACTGGGATCTTCACTTGAGCTTTCATATTTAGCACCTTTCCCACTTCCCTGGCACATCAATGTTTCTGAGGATGGAAACCCATGAGAGGTGTCTTACCTGGTGTAGACCAAACAGAAACAGCACCATGGGGGACTTGAACCAACAGAAAATGACTCTCTCGCAGTTTCAAGGATCAGGATATGAACCTAGGGTGTCAGCTCCAGGGGAAGGCTTTCTCTCTTGCTCAGCGTTCAGGTCCAGAAGAAGGTTCTGGTCTCATTTCATCACCCGTGGGCTCCATATTCCTTGGAAATCTCTATGTGCCTTGGCACCCATGGGTCTCCAAGGTTTCCCTGGGCCCAGGAACTTCTCAATGAGAGACCGTGGTGTGAGGGCTGTACTCTCCGTACTTCTCTCTCAGTTCTCATTACCCCTCGCCTCGCTCTTGAAAGATAAAAGTGACGCAGGACACACACCAGGAAAAGTCCCAGTACATTAGATCGGTGCAATGACTGGAGGCAGAGTGTTGCATCTCATCCTTGTCTCCTTACAACTAATTGGCTTATCCAATCCAATCATGGGGGTGAGAGTTGGGTGATTACATCATGACACAATTGCCAGATTCATCTTTGCATAATGGCCAAGCCATTGATCATCATGGCCTAGCCACGATTCAATCTGCCACACAAGGCTAGTGGGAAAAGGCAGGTGCTCCATTACATAGCACCATGAGAAAGAGCACCGGCCCACATGTTGATAGACAAATTGCTGTAAAACAGACTCCCCTATGACTCACTCCCTGCCAGAATTGGAAATGCCTACACATTCTTCTGTCTGACTCATCTAAGACTAGACAATAAAGCAATCACATTTGTTGATTAAAAACTAGCCTCTCAAGAATATAAATATTTCTCTCAAGTAGCTGTATTACTGTATCTGTGAGGCACGCAGAACGTCTGCTCTGTGTCACTCGCAATCCTAGCAGGAAAATTCGAGCTACCCAGTAACATCTGCTCCAAATTTTCACATGATTTATGTGTTCATGCGGCCAACTCCATGTATAAATATAGCTTCTGAGAGGGGATCCCATAGATGGTAACTGTCTGTCCTAAAAGCAACAAATGGAAAGAGAGGTATTTAATTACATCATCAAATCTGCTTTAGATCTTACAACATCAGATTGGCAACCAGATGTCCCTATATCCACATTTATTATTTCACATCAGTGAGACCTAAGACTGCTTCAGGTGTGTATGTTCTTTTTGATGAATACCGAGTATTTTATTTATGTTATTCCCATAACAACTGTGAGTAAGAGAGAAGCAGTCAGCTCTCTGTAGGCCCCAGCCCGATGCTGGGGAAGCTGAAGTAGTCACAAAGCCAATCAAGGAACCCCTCCCAATTCTTTTGACTCTAGGCTAGGCTTGTTCTTTCATGAATATTCTATATTCTCATACGGTGGTTATTTTGATATTTTGAAAACCCTGTTCATACTTAATTGAGAGAGCTATGACAATGGGACTTAAATGTCAGGGCGCTCTCAGGTTATAATAGCTCTCTCCCTTGCTCAGGAGTTCCGTGTTCACTCACTTCAGCGGCTCTGTGGTGAACCAAATCTCAGTTCATGTTAGGTGGGTGGAGCCCACACAGGAGGGTGTGGCACTATTGGAGCTGAGATACTATTGCTGTTGGTAGGGACCCTCTGATAGCAACCCAACTTATCACAGAGCAGATCACCACCCAGTTCTGCGCGATCCTCACTACGGTTCTTACATGGGAGCCCCTTGTTGAAGCCACTGTGTCAACACATCTTGTTGAAGGCCTTCCTCATTTTTGCTGTCTCTTTACTTTACCTAGCACGCTGTCCTCCAGGGACTGGTCTCTCCCGATAACATGCCCAAAGTAAGTGAAAAGCAGTCTCTCCTTGCCTCTAAGGAGAATTCTGGCTGTACTTCTTCCAAGACAGATTTGTTTAGTCTCTTGGCAGTTTGTGGTACTTTCAATAGTCTTCTCCAGCATCACAGTACAAACATATAAATTGTTCTTTCATGTTCCCGAGTCAATGTCCAACTTTGACGTGCACATGAGTCAATTGAAAATATCTTGGCTTAAGAAGGATAAAGAGAGAGCAAGGGACCAGACCCCATGCTGACACACCAAGCCTTGAGGATGATGTCCCTGAAAGGAGCTACTAAGACACAGAGAGAACTGTAGGGCCCAAAACTATTTAAGACACGTTGTCCCCTAGCTGGAGCATACCACAACAGAGGACGCACTGGAGAGCAGAGCAAAGCCACAAAATCCCTGAGCATCCCCCAAAATAGATTTCAGGCTTGGGGAGGCAGTTCCTCGAACCCCCAAGGACTGGTGAGGAGATAGTCATAAAGGTCAGAAGACAGACTAGGAATTATGTATGCTTTCTCATTTTCTTTCTTCTTCTTCTCCTTCTTCATTCACTTTTTATTCAATCTTTGTTTTCTTTTTGTTAGTCTGTTATTGTTCTTTTGCTTACCTATATAAGATAGGCCTGCAAAGCAAGCCTGAGGAGAAAGCAATGGGACTAATAGTTCCAGAGGGACCTGGGGGGAGAAGGAGGCAGGGAAAGGAGTGGTGAGAAAACAACTCCATAAACAAGGGAACAACTATAGAATTAAAATCAACAATGAGGAGGATGTAGAGATCCTGGGGTTGTTGGAACAGCAGCAATCTGAGAGGAATTACTAAGAGGCAGAAGAGGGTCATGCGTGATGTTGGGGTAGGAGGAAAGTTAAAGGAAACAAAGGAAAGATCTAGGAAGCAAAGTTATGGCTAGAGCATATATGCACACTCATATGAATATACTAATTCATAAAAATAGAGTTATTGGCCTATGTACATATATTTATATGACCATACATTAAGGAACTGAATGGACTTTGAATCTGTTCAAGCCACCCCTCAATGCAAAAACACTTTGGCCTAAAAACCTGGCATTCTGTGATGCTCACTCTCCTGATTTGATAGCTGGAGACAAAAATGAGTGTATAAGCAAATGTGGTTAAGAAAGCTGATAGTGACTGATTATCAAAAGATAGAGCATCTGGAATCATAAAGGTTTGAAGCTAAACAAGCAGCCATCTAGCAGAGAAACAACAAAGCCCACATGTAAGAAGCACACCAGTCTGTGCTATCGTGTCGTGCTGATGGGACTGGGTAAGTAGTCATCAGAAGACCCCCAAAATCATATTGTTGAGAACAAAGGGGGTCAGTGCAGATACTCAAAAGCCATCTGTAGGCAATGCAACATCCTCTCAAAGAAGAATCACAGGAAGGGATGAGTCAACCAGGGTGCAGTACAGCATCAATGAAACATGATATTCCTCTGGTTCTTTGAGGCCTCCTCATTCTAAACTAGCCTGAACCCAGTCCTGCCTTTCAGTTCTGGCTAGACTGAGACATGTGCGCTGGTGTAGATTTCACGACACACGGAATCCAGGTCAGATAACCCCCTCAGGAACATACAGGGGAGTAGAGATGGCAGGAGGGAATGGGGAGAATAGGGGTAACAGGAGAGGGAGGGGGAACCAATCACAATGATCGACGCATAATCCTCCCCCCAGAGTGATGAACAATAGAAATATGGGTGAAGGGGCACAGCAATCAGTGTAAGATATGAAGATAATAATAATTTATAATTTATCAGGGGGTCACAGGGTTAAAAAAGAGGAACTGATACCAAGGGCTCAAACAGAAATTAAATATTTAGAAAATGATGATAGCAACATAAGTACAAATAAGCTTGATACAATAGATGGATGGAATGTTGTAAGAATTGTAAGGGCCCTCAATAAAATGATTATTTAAAAAAGAAAGAAAGAAAGAAAATACCTTGGCTTGAGTCAATTTGATTTCAAAGTACCCATATATACTCGAGTATAAAATGACCCAAACATAAGCCGAGGTACCTAATTTTATCACAAAACCTGGGGAAATGTGTTGACTCAACTATAAGCCTAGAGTGGGAAATACAGCAGCTGCTGGTAAATTTCAAGATAGAAATAGATACCATTAAAATTGCATTAATTGAGGCATCAGTAGGTTAAATGCTTTGAGTATTTTATGTCAAATAAAAACAAAGTAAGCTAGCTCTGGAAGTGGAAACGAGGATCCAGAAAAACAATGTGGTATCAACAATAACTTTAAAATAACTATAAAATACTTAGTTCAATCAACAACCAAGCTAAAACACAAGAGTTGAAACTGGATTCCTCTTCATCATCTGTATGTCCAAACAGAGTTCTAGTTCTAGCTGGTGTGAGGTTATCAGCATAGGCATTTCATCATCACTGAGTTCGCCGTCATCACCATCACTGCTGTCGTTCTCATACAAAGCCCTGTCTACTCTGCCATTCATAGCATTACTAATACCCCATGTCTGTAAGACGCAATGCACCATGTCCTCTGGAATGTCTTCCCATGCATCATGAACCCACTTTACTATCAATTCTATGTCAGACTTCATTGGATTTTCAGCGTTTGTCAGTCAGATTTGACCAGGTGACAGTCATTCATGCCACATCTTTCACACATGGTCTTTGAAAGGCTTATTTAAACACATATCTAGGAGCTCCAATACAGATGTAAACTCACCTGGAATCATGACCAAAGTAACTTGAGAAGACTGTCAATTTTTTATGTCATCAGATGTGTGGACTCTGAACATATCCCTAACTAGTAATGATGTCTTTTTCTTAAAGGCTGCTCCTGGTCATCCGTTCCAATTTTCTTCCAGCCATTTTTTGGTTCCATCTTCACCCATCTTTAATGTGTGTGCGCTGTAATTCGTGGTGGGAACTTAGCCCTTTTAGCCAGGGTCTTTCTTTTAAAAATAATGACAGGCTGCAGCTTAGTTCCATTAGCCAAACATGGCAGAATGACTGTGAAATGTTGGTGGCTTTTTTTTTTTTGCTTGTTTTCATTTTCTGTGGTTCTGAGTAAAATAGTAGTTTTGTCTTCCAAACTTGCCACAGTTCAGTTACTTGGAAGATCAAAGGTCATAGGTGTTTCATCTATATTCCCAATATCTCCCAGATTATAGTTATGGACCTTTCTTTGTTTTATGATGAATAAATGGAATGATATCACTTTTTCATTATGGCCATTTGTCAAGTTCTGTGAAATCTTTGTTTTTTGCTGCAAACATAGGATAGGGCAGACCTATTCATGAAGTCGGTACACCATCCTGTTGACACAACAACATTTTCAATGCCTGTTGCTTTTAAGTTGTGATCTTTAGCCATTTGACAGGCACAGAAGTGAATTTCCATGGTTGTTACACAGTAACCACTTTTTTCTACATTGCAAAAGTTATATTTTATAAATTTTATTTAATGTTAATAAACTTTATTTAAGGAATTTTATGTGTCTTTCATTTGTCATTGCTATTTAGTTCCTCTAAATCTTGCAAAAGTTCATCTTCAAGATAGCCCTTCGTAAGGAACCCACACTAAAATCGACCATTGTCAGAATACTTTAATCTCAGATCTGTCAATTCTGGTGGCACCACTTTAACCTCCATTATGCATGAATGTCAAACATTTCATGTCTGAAAATTCTGTTGCTCCCTTGAACGCCATCCATCTTTGCATCTGATTCATTCTGCCTTCCTCTCAATCCCAGGTATACTCAACATTGAGTTGATATCACTCTGGCAGTTCCTAAGCAATGTGCAGATTCCTCCAATACCTCAGGATCAAAACCAAGTACCTATAGACTGTTCCTATTATCTACCACTGTGTCTTGTAGTTTTTCCTCACAGATCCAACCAGTAGCAGTTCTGCGAGTAAAGCAAACCACACAGTTACTCTATGAGGCGTTTCCAAAGATGTGGGTCTACAGACAAAGCCCCACCATGAGCACAGTAACCATTTGGATGACACTCCATAACCCATTTCTGCAATTCAGTCTCTAGAGCCCCATATGAAGTCATTAAACCAAGTCCCAGATGTTTTTGTCTTTGAAATGTTTTTCAACTCAGCTTTCATTTTCCGCCACTCCCTCACTTGTTTTTCACCAACACAAAATTCCCTACGTGCAGTACTGTTACTGCTTTCTTCTGCTCTTGACACAGCCTTAAGTTTGAGACCAGCTTTGTATGACCTGCGTTTCTGTTTTGGTTTAGGATTAGAAGTATTGGGATCCATTTCCAACAGGGTAAGAAAAAAAAAAAAGACTGGAAAAAATGCTGTACCATAGTGATTGAATTCTCAAAAATATACCATAAGTCCTACTCCAAAAATAAACCCTAATTATAGTTCTTAAAAGAGGTCAATTTTGGCTGAGCCCTGGTGGCCTAGTGGCTGTGTGTGGAGCTGTGGCCCACAGGGTTGGTGGTTTGAATCCAGCAGCAGCTCTCCGGGAGCAAGGCTGGGCTTCTTATTCTCACCATGACAGTGATGCCACGCCAAAAAAAGAGGTCAATTTCGCAGGAACACTTTTTTCTATTAAATCAGCATTCCATGAAGCTCACCTTCCTAACACAATCACTGAAGACAAATGTGTACATAAGCAAGTGGGGAAGAAAGCTTATGGTACCGGTTATCAAAAGATATAGCATCTGGGGTCTTAAAGACTTGGAAATAAATAAGCAACCATCTAACTCAGAAGCAACAAAGTCCATATGGAAGAAACACACCAGCTTGTGTGACCACAAAGTGTCAAAGGGATCAGTTATCAGGCATCAAAGAACTAAAAATCATATCATTGTGTGCCCACTTTCATGTATCACTGAATACAAATGTGTGTATAAGCAAATGTGGTGAAGAAAGCTGATGGTGCCTCGCTATCAAAAGATATAGCTCTCGGGCCTTAGAGACTTGAATGTAGACAAAAGGCCACGAAACTCAGAAGCAACAAAGCCCACATGGAAGAAGCACACCAGTCTATGTTCTGTGAGGTATTGAAGGAATCACATATCAGGCATCAAAGAACTAAAAATTATATCATTATGAGTGAGGGAGAGTACAGATTGAGGGCCCAAAGCCCATCAACAGATGAAGCAACATCTCCTTACAGAAGGGTTATGGGGAGGAGACAACCCTGTCAGTGTACAGTTTAGCAACAATGAAATATTCAACTTTCCTCTAGTTCTTAAATGCTTTCTCTTCCCCACTATCATGATCCCAATTCTACCTTACAAATATGACTGGACCAGAGGATGCATGCTGATACAGATAGGAACCAGAAGCATGGAGAATCCAGGCCAGATGATCCTGTCAGGACTAGTGGTGAGAGGAGGGAAGGTGGGGTAGAAAGGAAGAACTGATGATAAGGATCTACATACAATCTTCTCCCTGGGGTAGACAATAGGAAGTGAGTGAAGGGAGACATTGGTCAGTATATGAAATGACAAAATAAATAAGAATGCATAAATTATCAAGGGTTTATGTGGGAGTGGGAAGAGTGGGGAAATATGAGGAGCTAATACCAAGGGCTTAAGTAGAAAGAAAATGTTTGAGACAGATGATGGTAACAAATATACAAATGTGCTTTGCATGCAATGGATGTATGTATCGATCGTGAAAAGAGTTGTATGAATCCCCAAATAAAATGATTTTTAAAAGAGAGAGATCAATTTACAGTCAAAATGGTGGTGTCCAGGCAATGATACAAATACACAAGTAAAATCAATTGACAACAGAATGGAGCAAGATAGACTTCACCACACACAAAAAAAATACCCCTCAAAAGAATCACACTCAAAATACACCGCAAGAACCAAAACATGCTGGATCACCAAGGGAGCTGACAGTAATTCAGGGTTTAGAGAGTTTGGTATGATAATATTTCAGAATGTGGAGACATGACTGTGTTTGTATAGAGCAGCCTGTGTTAGGGCTCAAACTATATCCGCTGTTACTGCATGTGCTGCATTACTATATATGCTGCCTTACCGCATGTACACAACATGCGACTTGTATAGTTTGAGGCCTAATGCAAACTGGTGATGTTCCAGATTGTGATGACATAATTGCATAGAGCAACCTGAGTTAGGGCACATAATATACAAGCTTCGTTGTGTACGCACTGTGTTGCTGTATGTGCTGCATTTCCACATACGCAGCATTACCACATGTGTATGGGAAGTGCTAGTGCAACGTATGCAGTAACACAGTGCATACACAATACAGCGTGTATATTATGAGCCCTCACACAGGCTGCTCTGTGCAAGCAGAGCCAACACTGATTCCAAGTAGGGGTTAATAAGAAAATAAAAAAATAAAATATAGCAGACTAAGTACTGTAAATAAAAGTACTGCATATCCAAGATCAGAAGCATGGGGGGCATGACCAAGCACAGGTAAGACTGTAAAGGCTGTCATGGGTTACAGCCCTGGAGAAGCAAGGGGGGAAGAAGAGCGGCCCCATACAACAGTCATCTGACAAGTATTCAGTGTGCCCCAGGTACCAGCACCCAGAAGCGGGCAGGGTCTTGTCCAGTACAGCACAGAGAACACAGAGGCTGCTGGCATGCAGGAGAAAAGAAGAGTGGTGAAATCAGCAGTCATTGGACCGCGCACAGAGGCTACGGGTGTCGTCAGATGAGCGGGAGAGAACAGGGAACACCTGCACTGCCTTAGCGAGCAGGTAAATGGGACTTTCACGCGAGAATAAGTCGATGGGGGATTTTTCAGCATAAAAAGGTGCTGAAAAACTTGGTTTATGCCTGAGTGTATATGGCAATATCCTCGCTTTTCAGTACTCTCAAGAAGCCTTGTGCAGCAGATTTTCTCAACGTAATGTGCTTTTTGATCTCTTGATTGCGGTTTCCACGAACATTGGGTGGGAATCCAAGAAAGACAAAATCCATGACGACTTCTACTTTTTCTTCATCCATGTTACCTGTTGGTCCAGTTGGGAGGATTTTGATTTCCTTTTCATTGAATTGTAGTCCAAATTGAAGGCTACAATCCTTGAGCTTCATCAGCAAGTGCTTCAATTCCTCCTCGCTTTCAGCAAGTAAGGTTAGGTCATCTGCATAGACCGGGTTGTTAATAAACTTTCCTCCAACCCTGGTACCATATTCTTCTTTGTATAATCTAGCAATTCTAATTATTTGCTCAGCATACAGAGTAAATAAATATAGTAGAAAGTCACAACCCTGACACACACCCTTCTTGGTTTTAACCTATGCAGTATTACCTTGTTCTGTTTACACAGCTTCCTCTTGATGTACCTACAAATACTGTAAGGATACAATGAATTAATTGTCCTGGAATTCCCATTCTTCTCAAGGTTATAAAACACAAATAAACAGGTGTCCAGTATTCTCTTCCTTGAGCCAAAATTCATCTGACATCAGCAAGGATATCCTTTGTTCCAAGCCCTCTTCTTGACAGCACAGAATAATGCATACAGTAATGCGTGTGGGAATAAAGTCTTCCAGAACTTCGTTGGTTGCTGGGGTCCAACTCAAAATGAGAAAAAAATAGTCACAAACATCAATTAATACTTGCAACTTGCCACATATGAAGTATGACTCTAGAAAAATTAAGTGGTCAAAAATGAAACAGAATGCATACAAATCAATATTCCAGGTGTTAGTGAGCTGAAATGGACTGTTATTGGTCATTTTGAATGAGAAAATCAAATGTGTTACTATGCCGGGGATGACAGAGTAATGGTGTTGCAATCATCCTCAAAAAGAACATTTCAAGATCTACCTTGAAGTTCAATGTCAGACATGTCTCCACCTTCCAAGCTTCTTACCAATTCTGGCACCAATTGTTCCTCCTAAGACAATCTCTATTTTCCACCTGGGTTGAATAATTCATTTCAAGGGTCATACAGAATTCAGAACATAAAATTGTAGGGTTTATTAAAGGAACTTAATATATCACAAAAGCTCAGCATACAATTTGTCAGGCAGGACGAAATCTCATATTGTTTCTCCATTGGTGTGCAAATGCCCTTGAGTCTCCGCAAGGTAGATACAATAAGACCTTGGCCCCCTATTTATCATCCATTGCTTAACCAGCCTGAATTTTCCCCTGGCCAATCTAGAAGCAATTTTCACCCCAGAAGCAGCTTTCCTCTCTTCAGCAATAGCATATAATTTCTTACATTTCTTTCAGCTATTGCAGCTCAAAATAACCAAAGTAGCCATCTGTGTTAGGCAGGGTTCTCTAGAGAAACAAAACCAGGATATATATATATATATATATATATATATATATATATACACATATATACACACATACACACATACATGCACATCTCCATATGTTAGGTAGTTATAGAAACATATAACATATAGTTATATGTTTTTATAGTGAAAAAGAATACAACAGCTAAATCAGTCCACACAGTAATACAGAGGACTCAGTTCGTCTCACTTTTGTGGGATAGTTAATATACTGAAGGTCCTTCAACTCATGCCTGTCACTGGTCAAAGGTCAAGGAAACATACAGTGGAATCTCCTCTGAACCAAGACAAGCAGAGTCACCCACAGGCAGTAGACTGGGGTGGCAGCAGTAGGAAGATGAGAAGCCTAGCCATAGCAAAGGCCAGTAGCATAGTGAAGCAGGTCCGTTGAAGCCTGAAGCTAGCAGTGCACAGAATAGGGACACAATCCACAGGTTGGCTGAGATCATGGGTAGTGCAGTATGCAGTTGAGACAAAGGACTAGTTCAGGCAGCAGCATACTATTCTGACCACCAGGGAGGAAGAGAAGGAGACTGGCCATGGAAAACCATTGATCTCAGTTGCCCTCCAATCAAGCTACAACCTGATTGACAGACTAAACCCTACCCACATGACCCTAGGGAATGTGTTGGCAGCTAGGAAACCCAATCACACCATCTAAAAATCAGAAGTTTTATGTCTCATGCTCAAGTTTAGAAGAGAGTCAGTGACACAGTCTCTAATGATAGCTAATTCTGCTTTGTTTCGGTCTATAATAGGTGAAGACAGCAATATAAAGAGCAAGAGATATAGGCGGCAAAACCAAATGCACATTGTAATGGGGGATAAGAAAGACGATGCACAGAAGAGTGGCTTTTAGATTCATGAATGGATAGTAGACTATCCAGTAAGATAGACAATTTAATGAGGACAGCTATGCCAGAGGGGGATCAGGAAGGAAATCTTTAAACTGCTGAGATGTTGAGATTTCATTCAAAGATGTCCACTAGGAAAACAAAGAAGGTGATGGGCTACACCTATCATTAAAGCAAGGAATCTCTCCTGGTATCAGTGTGAAAGATACATGTTACATGAAAAAAATTTGAAAAGAGTTCTCGAGCTACAGAGATAACCCAAAAATTTTACTCTAAGCAGTTATGTCCCCAATCTACTCTTAAAACAAAGGATTTTCTTCTTTAGACTGTCTGTTGTGATGATTGAGAGAGCAGGTCAATTTTACAACCTCACACATTTTGTTTCTGTTCATATGCATATTCTTTCATGTTGTAGATGGCAACTCCCATAATGTAACATCACTGACCCAGTTGTCCCTGTGTTTTCTGTTTTTGTCTCTCCTAACTCTTCAGAATTTTGTCAGTGGTAAATATTGCCCTTTTAATCTGAACTGGTTGATTATCCTAAGGTTTGTCTATCTCGTTGGAGTTTTTTTTCACCATCAGTTAAAAAAAAAACAAAAACAGATCCAGGCCAGCTCATAGAACAGACCCTCAGTTGTTCATATACAAGTTACAGGTTTAGGTGGAAACTAAAGAGAAGTAAAACAAGTCCACAACAACCAAACTAGGATCTTGATCAAAGTCACACCAAAAAGATGTTTACCTGAGCTTTATTGATTACGTAAATATAATCATGATTTACAACAAGCTGTGGATATTCCACTTGAACTTAGAAACAATTTCAAGAGCAGATTCGCCACATTGAATTCTAGTGGCAGAAGACATGGCATGTCATGACATGTCTTCCACATGTTGTGGGAAGAATGACAAAGCAAAGGGTCATTTAAAAGGCAAGAAAGACAGAAAAGACCAAATTAGATGTCAGAAAAGATTCTGAGATTGGCTCTTGCACACAGAGGAACTAAAGCACTTAAGGTATCAAATGAGGAAGAAAAGTGGTGAACAACAAAATTTAAAGGACATCTTGAGATGATAAACATGAAATGAATGTGTAAAACCTGGAATTAGAAAAAAAAAAGGGAAGAACATATTCAACATATCTCAAGCTGAAAAAACTAATCAAGAAATCTAAGTTTTGAGTCTCAACATTGAAAGATTCGGTGGACAAGAGGTCTTGTGGCATAGTGTGGACATATATGTTGGGCTGTTAGTGCATAGTTAGCACTTGAAAACCATCACCTTCTCCTTGGGATCAAGAAGAGATTTTTTGCTCCTATAAAGATTTAGAAGTTCAGAAACCCACAAGAGCAGTTCTAGTCAGTCCTAGAGGGTCATTATAGGTCATATTTAACTCAATGGCAGTGTGTGTGTGTGCTTTAATGGACAGAGTATTGAATGATGCAGAAGCATCAAAAGAAGATGGAAAAAAACACCAAAAAAGAATTAATTGATATCCTACAATTTCAAGAAATAATATATGATTAAGAAATAATGGTAGAGAAGGAGAAGTCCAGGCTGCACTGATGACCTTAGGAAAGCAAGACTTCAGGAACTGATGAAATGCTTATTGTTTCAACAGAGTGATACAGCACAGGAAGCAATCACTAGTACGTGCCACGATATTAGGAAAGTCAACTGATGAGTCAGCTCAAAGAGATCTGTATTTGCTCCCTTTCTAAAGAAACATCAGCCAACAGAATGGACAAATTATGAAACAATATTATTAATATCATATGAAAGTTAAAATTCGTATTGCTTATATCTCCACAGGGAAGAGGAACTACACTTAAACCCAGTGTTCCAAGATGTGAAGGCAGCATGGCAGCATGGAATGGGGAGCCAGTGGAGGGGTCTGATGGCCCAGCCCCAATCCCAACTATGTGGACAGCTGCCCATACCCCCAGGGAGAGTTTGCTTTGGAGGTCAGCATGGAGGCGGCACCTCGCAGAGAGAGACATGTCTGACCAGAGCACACGAGAGCAAATGAAGGGGGAGGAAGAGAGAGTGGAGTGCATCTTGGCCCACCAAACCTTGAGGATGATCTCCCCACTCAGAACAGCCATTGCATGGCGAGGACAATAGGGACAACACTGGAGAAGCAGGGTCGAAGTGCACCTGGTCTAACTCCACTATCTCAAGACAAGGACGTGCAGCACTTCAGCAGAAGAGACAGAGCATGGAGTTCCAGGGGGAATGCCAAGGATATATTTTGGGGCCAGGATGTGGCACCCCATCGGATTGAACTGGGTAACACTTCTGAAGGTCAGTAAACAGACCTTGAACTATTTACAGGTTTTTCTTTTGCTATTATATTTTTATTTTACTTATGTTTACATTTTTTTCTGGACATTGGCCTTTTTATTGTCATCGTTTTGTTTTCTTTTGTTGCCTCATTTTGCAATGTCTTATTTTCTGTACATATTGTTGTCTCTGCAGGTCTGTCTAGATAAGATGGGCTGGATGAACAGTCGAGGAGAAAACAATGGCACTGATGGTTCTGGGGGGACATGGGAGATGGGGAAATTGGGGAAAGGAGGTGGTGTTGTCTATCCCACTGATAAGGGAACAACAAGTGATCCAAGATCGGTGGCAGGGTGGGTGTAACAGGTTTGATAGGACTGATCAGGAGGAATGTGACAGAAAAAAAATTACTAAAATTCAAATGGGGGATGTGCATGATAGTGAGATAAGAGAAAGTAGAAAGAAATAGAGGATGGAGTTGGGAGACAAAGGGTAGCTATAGAGGTCTAAATACAGGAATAAATATAGATGAATATATTTATATATGATGATGGGGAAATAGATCTATATGCATATACTTATAGGGTTAGCATGAAGGTACCAGATGGACATTGGACCTCCACTCAAGTATTTCCTCAATGTAAGAACACTTTGTTCTATTAAATTGGCATTCTATGATGCTCACCTGCCCAACACAATCAATGAAAACAAATGTGTACACAAGCAAAAGTGGTGAAGAAACCTGATGGTGCCCGGCTATCAAACACATAGCTTCTGGGGCTTTAAAGGCTTGAAAATAAACAAGTGGTCATCAAGTTCAGAAGCATCAAAGTCCACATGGAAGAAGTACACCAGCCTGTGTGACCATAAAGTGTCAATGGAATCAGTTAGCAATCATCAAAGAGCAAAAATCATATCATTGTATGCCCACCTTCCTGATATGATTGCTGAAGACAAAAGTGTGCATAAACAAATGTGTTGAAGAGAGCTTATGGTGTCCAGCTATCAAAAGATATAGCATCTAGGGTCTTAAAGTCTTGAAGGAAAACAAACAGCCATGTAGCTGAGAAGCAACAAAGTCCACATGGAAGAAGCACACCAGCCTGTGTGATCATGAGATGTTGATAGGATCAGAAATCAGACATCAAAGAACTAAAAATTATATCTGTGCAAATGAGGGGAAATTTAGATTGGGGACTCAAAGTCCATCTCAGGCAAAGTGACACCCCCTTGCAGAAGGTTTGTGGGGAGGAGACAAGCCAGTTAGGGTACAGTGTAGCAACGAAGACATATTCGACTTTCCTCTAGTTCTTAAATGCTTCCCCCCTCCCACTATCATGATCTGAATTCTACCTTACAAATCCAGTTAGACCAGAGGATGTACACTGGTATAGATAGGGACCAGAAACATGGGGAATGCAGGACAAATGATCCCTTCAGGACCAGTGGTGATAGGGATGATACCAGGAGAGTGGAAGGAAGATCGAGTAGGAAGGGGGAACCTTTCTACTGTTGGTCTCCCTGCAGTATGGACAATAGGAAAGCGAGTGAAGGGAGACATTGGACAGTATATGACATGACAAAATTATAATAATTTATAAATTATCATGGGCCCATGAGGGAAAGGGGAGAGGGGAGGGAGTCAAAAAGGAAGAGCTAATACCAAGGGCTTAAATAGAAAGAAAATGTTCTGAGAAGGATGATGGTAACAAATGTACAAATGTGCTTTGCATACAATGAATGTATGCACAGATTGTGACTAGAGTTGTATGAGCCCCCAGTAAAACAGTTTTTAAAAAAAGAAAGTTAAAATTTGTGAAGATAATTTTTTGAATAACTGTAATAATACATTGACCAGGAACTTTTCAAAATTCAAGATAAGTTTAGAAGAGAAATTGGCATGACGGATAGTATTACTGATGCCACATGGATCTTGGCTGAAAGGAGTGAATACCAGAAAGATGCGTACTCGTGTTTTATTGATTTGCAAAGGCATTTGACTGTCTGGATTATAACCACTTTTGGACAGTATTCAGGCAAATGGGAATTCCAGAACTCTTCACTGGGCTCATGGGAAATGTGTACATGGACCCAAAGGCAGTTGTTTAAGCAGAACAAGGGATATTGGTTTGAATATGATTTGAAATTAGGAAAGGCATACACCATGATAGTATGCTTTTCACTTGTGCCCGAACAGTGAGGGAATCACCTGAGAAAAGCTACAAGAAGAAAACTCTGACTCAGGATTGAAAGAAAGCACCTTAACAAGCTCCAGATGACCCAGTTTGCTTCCTGAAAGCAAAAAAGGACTTGATGCTCTTACTTGTGAAGATTAAGGACCACAGCCTTCTCTATGGATTACAGTGCAATGTAAAGTAGGCAACAGTACAACTGGATCAATCCCAAACTTCATGATAAGCAGAAAAAATATTTAAGTTGTCAAAGATTTCATTTCACTTGTATCCCAAACCATCACTCATGAAAGTAGCAGTCAAGAAATCAAACACAATATTGCTACCCCAGACCGCTTTTAAATATTTAAGGACAAAGATCTCACAGGGAGGACTAAAATGTGGCTCCCTGAGTCTTGGTATTTTCCATGGCCTCATCTGCATGTAAAAGCTGCAAAATAAATAAAGTAGACCCGAGGAACATTGATGGATTTGAATTCTGGTCTTTGTGAAGAACATTGAAAGTACCATGGACCGCCAGAAAAAAAAAACAAAAGAAAGTGGTCTTGGTGGAATTACAACCAGAATGTCTCTTTAAGTAACAGGGTGAGACTTCATCTCATAATATATTTGGGGAATGGTATGTCTAGCAAAGGAGTGCATGTTTGGTAGACGGTGAGTGAAAAAGAGGGAGAATCTCGACCATATATGTTGACACCGTGGTTCAACAATGGGCTCAAACAAAGTAATTTTGAGGGTGGCATGGGACTTGGTCATGTTCCACTGCCCTATACTGCAGACAGCTGTGAGTTGGAACTGACCTGATGGCCTCTGACATAGCAACAATGTCTCCGCACATTCATGGACAAATATATCCATATAATTTGTGGATCTACTTCCAGTCTCTCTGCCCCTCCCATTCAACCTGTGTGTCTCTCCTTGTATCCACTCAGAGACCACTGTGATTGCATGACTGTGTATGTAGTCACATCTACCTGTGTTGCCTTTGACTCTCCCAGGGTCCTCTGCCTCCACCCTTCTTTGCTAACTCCCCCCTCTTTTTGTATATTGCCCCCCCTCCACCCATTCACCCTAGTTAATATGTGCATTTACTCTATTAGTGGTCCTCCATTCCCCTCACACCTCTGGTAATCATGAAATAATGCTGCTTTGGGTATGAAAACCTTTTCGTGGCTTTTTAGAATAGTGGTCTCATAGAATACTTATCCTTCTGTGATTGACCACAGTCTGATTTCCTCCAAGTTTATCCATGTGATTTGGTGCTTTGTAGATGCATCATAGTACCCCATTGTGTGTATAGTTTGTCTATCCATTCTTCCACTAACTAATTTGTGGGCTGTTTCCACCTTTTTGTTATTGTAAATAATGTTGCAATGAATATAATTTGCATCTATCTATCCTTGTCATGGTTCTTATTTCTCTAGGATGCCTGCCAAGCACCAGTAAAAGATTTTAATAAGGGGGATGGATTGAATCTGTTTATATTTAAGAACTACCCACCTGAGAGAAGTGTAAGGAATAGACAAAAGATTTGAATCCAAGCTTGGCCCCTACCAGCTGTTCATGTTTTTTGGGAGAAGGGTAAGTAAACCCGCTGAGTCTTGATTCCTTCGATAATAAAAAGGAAATAGTACTCCCTTTCTCAAATAGTTGAAATGAGGACTATAATTATGATATAGAGAATAATAAACACTTAATATGTAAGCTCTTTTCTTTCATGACTGAACACCTATTGAAGCAGCTCTGTAAGTGGGAGGCAAAGAGGATAATTAGAACTTTCTAGCAATCTTCCCAAGGAGGAGGGGGCACCCTCTGACTTAAGGCTGCAAGTCTGGGCACAGAGAAAAGAGAGCAGAGTCCAGACTGCTGGAGTATGGGATAGATAAGTCAGGGTAGTATCATGAGAAGGAAGATAGTGCTATTAATCATGCCCAGGGTTGCGGGGGAAGGACATCCTTTGGGATTTGGTGAGATGGAGAGACAGGACCAGTGGTCACTGGAATGAACAGTGCCTATATCCCCAATTAGATGGCAAAACCACTTTTCCACCTCAATGTCCTGTCTTCGATCTCTAGGCTCTGTTGTTGTGTGATTTTTCACACAAACAATAGATGCTTAGCACACTCTCTTTCCATTCTGACAACCTGGTTTTGTGTCTTCCCAGCCAGAGCTGTTGGTGACTGCTGCTCAAGTACAATTGTTTCCCTACTGAAGGAGGGAATATTTTCACTTTATCTGGCTCTCTGTGCATCTGGAGTCCTGCTGGTTTCTCCACAGTTTCAGCAATCCCACCAAGTGCTCAATGTCCCCCCTGCTGCCCCTGCTGAGCTTTATCCCTTAGAGAGTGTACTGAACTCCAGTGGGACAAAAAGTCTACTCAGAGGCCACCCAAGACAGCATGGTCTGGGCAGAGGTCCTCAGACACTTAATGAATACTAGAGGTTTCTTTTCTTTACTCAGAATCCCACCCCTCCTTTTCAACACTCATTTCCTAGGAGGTTAGATTGTAATCAAGTTCAGTAGGGTGTGGATAAAGAGGCAAGAAGGTACCCCTCCTGAAAGCTGATGTTCCAGGCATTGGGGAAGCACTGGAAAAGGCTCTCCCAGCAGCCAAGGATGTCTAGGATGGAGGGCAACTGGAAAACACCGACTGTGTTTGGAGGTCCAGATCTAGGTCTTTCCTCCCCCACGGAGCCACTTTTTACCCTTCACTCTACTCCTCAGCCCCATTTCTTGATTTCTGCTGCTGAGCAATCATTTTTGAAATCTGTTTAACCTTCCTGGGAAGCCACACCTTTGCTCTCAACCTGGGAGTTCCCTTGAGTGGTATTGGTATATCAACATTCTACATTCAGCAGGGGCGGGCTCTCTGAATGTTCATCTACAGTCATTTTCCTGGGCTTAACACTTTTCAATTCATGTGCAAATTTCCATGTCAGATAGGTGCACCCTATGCAATTTCCAACTAAGTTTTAGTTGACACAAAATGAAACAAGAAATGTTTCTCTTCTTAAGTCACCTTTACTGAAGTGTGATTTGTATTCTCAAAGAATGACATTCTGGGTTAGCAACCACAGCATTGGTGGTTGAAACCCGCCAGCTAATCCATGAGATCAAGATGAGGATGTCGGCTTTTGTAAAACTCAACAGTCTTGGGAACTCCATATAGGCTCACTTTGAGTCAGTGTCAGAGTGAACCCCACGGCAGGGAGCTTTTGGTTTATAATAATATGCATACATTTTAAGTAGACAAATTTTGTTGGATTTTAGAAAATGTACACATCCATATAACAATCACCACAATCAAAATAATGGAACATTAATTTCACCCCACAAAGTTCCCCGGAGACTCCTTAGAAGTATCTCTGTCATGCCTACCAGTTTATCTGCTTTCTGTCAATATAAATTAGCTTTGGTGCTTTCAGATCTTTATGAATCCTACCAGATGTACATTGTGTCTAACTTTTTGTGCTCACATGGATGCTTTTGAGAATCGTCCAGTCTTAGCTTGTGTCTTGAGCCCTGGTGAACCAAGGTCATGGTGGGAAGTTTAATTTTAACTGAGGCAGCCTGGTAACTTAAAGGCCAGCCTAGTGTCCAGAGACAGTTCTCTAGGGAGCAGGCCTAGACACAGAGTGGAGCATCACATCAGATGAGACTGGTATGTACATACCATCAGAGTTAGAATCAGGGGTTTATGCTTAGTAAGAAGGTGGTAAATGGCTGCAGAGCCTGGAGCTCTGGAACCCCAAACACTGAACTGAGTAGAAGAAGAGTGAGAGCAGTGTTTTCAAATGGTTCTCCTGTGTTTGGTGTGTGAAGTTGACTTAAATGGAGAAAAGACTAAAGAACAGAGAAAGTGGTGGGTGCTGATTTGAGCTTATTGCTGAGTCAGGTTACAACCATCATTAACAAATCATCTCATAAAAAAGTGCCTGGAAGCATGTGGTGGCCACATGTGCAGAATGTCTGAGATTCACTGTGAAGGGTAAAAGGAGATAAGAGGAAATATTAGCAGGTAGAGGGTTGAATGTCCACAAATAGTTTATAGGATGAGTCTAGGTCAACAGCTTCATCATTGAAACACCCTTTTTCAGCAACACAAAGGTTACTATACACATGGACTTCTGCAGATGGGATATGCAGAAATCAAATGAACTATATATGTGGGAATAGACCATGGAGAAGCTCAACATCAGTAGCTAACACCAGGACAGGGGTGGCTGACTGTGGGAAAGACCATCAGGTGCTCATGTGTAAGTCCAGGTTTAAGATGAATAAAATTAAAACTAGTCCACGAGAACCAAAAAGACCTTGAGTCTGCCCTACACAAATTTCAAGAACATGTCAAGAACAGATTTAAGGCATTAAACATGAATGGCAGAAAACATGAAGAGTTATGGGAGGAAGTCAGAAATATCTTTTATGATGAAAGTAAAAGGCCATGAAAAAGACAGGAAAGGAAGAAAAGTAGATATCAGAAAAGACTCTTGCTCTTAACCATAGAGTTGCAAAGGCAAAGGAAAGAAATAATGAAGTCAAAGAACTGGATAGAATATTTCAAAAGGCAGTTCAGTTCAAGGACAAAGTAAAATATTACTAAGAGATGTGCAGAGACATAGAGTTAAAAAAAAACACAATGGAAGAACACGGTCGATATATCTTAAACTGCAAGCCCAAGTTGCAAGATTAAAAGATACCATGAGCCGGAAACCAATTTCAGGAATCTACATATAACCTCTCTGGGGTATGGACAATAGGAAGGCTAGTGAAGGGACACGTTGGACAAGTAATGAAAAATGAAAAAGTAATAACAATTTGTAAATTATTAGTGTTCAGGGGGAAGACACATGGTTTTTTTAGTTGTTTTCTGGAAAGAATATGCAAAGTATGAAAATGGTAAGCTTATAAAGCCCACTTGCTTTCAGCCATTAAACTTTGATCATTAGATAGGTTTATAAGGTGATCAGATGTCCTACTTTTTAACAATTTGTCCCTCATCTCATGGTGTTTTAAAATTAAATAAATATATTACAATACTATTTTTGCATTCTATGAACATTTTTGTTGCTCAATGTAGACCACATTTTTAATCAAGAACCACCCCCCTACCCCCTGTCAATGGTGTCCTGCTTAAAATCTGGTCACCATACCTGCAAAGAAAGTTTTGAAAAGATATGCCCCCACCCAGTGCTTTGGAATACTCAGGAACCAGTGGTCTTTGTCAGAAGCTGAAAAAAAAATGAAGAAAATTCCTTTCTGGGACTGAACGTTAAGGGGAGCCTGTGGGCAGGCTGAAATGCTTGTTAAGTGATCACCTGCATCTACTCATTGAGTGGAAGTAGGAGAAATGCAGCAATCAAGAGATGGGTTGAGTTTGGCTACTGACACCTGTGGGCTTGGTTTAGATGAGAGTGGGTTAACTGGTCTAAAGTCCATGACCTAGCATGAGGAGTTAGATTTGTTGAGTATTTGTGAGAGCCCATGGTCTAAAGGCAAGGCAAGCAATGGACACCCTGGGGAGACTAAGTGAGGCAGTCCACGTTGACCAGAACCCGACCAGATGGAAAGATTTTTGAGCCTGTGATGTGGTGCATATTTTTGCAGACTTTATGGATGGCCTTTCCTGATTTGACTTTGTTTATGAATGTGTCCTTCAAACGTTCCAACTGGAATGCAGATTCTTCATGTCAGAAAATATGATTGTCTCCTCAGAGCACTGGATTGATGTAAATGGGCAGTATAGAAATTAAATATCCAAAATTGGGGGGAATAAAGGCACGAAGTGGTTGGTGTACAAACTCTTATAGGTGGGAGAATATATTCATAGGATTATAGGATTAAGGTCTAGGTGTTACTTAACTCCAAGTTTTGGCTAAAGAATTGTGTACAGGTGCCAAGTTAGAAAGTAGTAGATTTAAATAGTTAAGGTGTGTTGTGTCAACCTGGCTGATAAAGTGGGATTAACTGAAGGGTGGAGAGACAAATGGTTCAGTAAGCTTCACCTTTCTAGTTCTCAGGTCTTTTGCTTTCTGATGGAGAGATCAGGGTGCCACTGCTTTAGCCAGTTCCCTGCTTCTGCTGGCAATGCTGACTCCCTGCAAGACATCCCTGAAGAGAAGCCACATGGGCTTACCCTGATCCAGCCCTTGGTGCTGGAGTAGCCGTGTGGAGACCCCTGCGAGCACTGAGATGCTTACACGCTTATTGATTTGGCTTTTCTCCCGCAGTTGGCATCCTTGTGTGTGCTTTGTGACTTTGAAGAGAGCTTTGTAGATCGGTGTCAGACATATGGGATAATGTTGGACTTATGGGCTTGAACAGCACTGGGTTAGGCTGCTTTCCTAATGTACACTTACACATCATATAAAATTCTTTCTTATACATGTGAGTTTCTGTGGATTTGTTTCCCTAGTTTACCTAGGTTAATACAACCTGTAACCGATGCCTCCTACTTACCCAACGATCACTTTCTCCATTTCTCCACACTACATGATTTCCAGCTCCTATCTGATCCTTCTCTAACCTAAACAACCTCCACTTACACACAGACACACACACAACGGAGGAACCTATGCATCATCTGAGCTCAACCACTGTGTGGCACTAACAGCAGCCATCAGCAGCTACCACAAAAAAAATCGATAGAAACAAAGTCAACAAATGAAGATTGCTCACACCAAATGGAAGACACATATTAAAAAACAAGCCCTTGAACTGCCAGATAGAAAATGAAAGACTATGATGCTTAAGGCCCTAGAAGAGACTAAGGGATTCATCCTGGAAATAGATGGAAGAGTTCAGCGACTAAAAACCTCACACACAAAAGAAATTCAGGAAGGAAGTAATGATGGACCAGAAATAAAAAACAAGGTCAATATCTGATCAATAGAATGGAATAAATAGAAAATCAAATCATTGAACTCAAAGGCAGCCAAGCAGAATTCAGCAAATGAGAGAAACAATCAAATAAAAAAAAATTTTTTTTAATCTGAATAAAACCTGAGGATGATGTGGGAAACCACAAAACAAGAGAATATTTGAACTCTTTGGGGGTGTCTGTGGAGAAAGAGACAAATAAGTCTACAGTTAAAATGTAGGAATTCTTGGGGGAAATTTTCCCCAATATCATAAAGAAGAAGATGATGACCAGAAACAGAGAGAACACCAAACAGATTAACAGCTTCACCCCCCCCCACACACACACACACTTAAACAGCAACAACATATCAAGATATATAGCAGTTAAATTACCCAACTTCAAGGAAAAGAAAAGAATACTGAGAGCAGCTAGAGAGAAAAAGGAAAGCACAAATAAAGGTAAACAGATAAGAATAAACTCATACTTCTGTGCAAAGACTGTGCAGGAAAGAAATTGAAGTGCCATATGCTGAAAATAGAAAGACAGCAACCACAATCCAAGAATCCTTAATCCAGCAAAGCTTTCCATCAAATTTGAAGGAGAACTACAAGTTTTTTGAAACAAGGAAATACTTAGAGAATCCATAAAAACAAAACCAGTGTTGAACAAAAGCTATGCAGTTTTTTATGGGTAGAAGACCAACAACTGCAGTACTCAAACATGAGACCACCACAGGGTACAACACCACCCAGAAACCAGCACACTGAAAACAGTACCCCAAACACTAGAGGTCTAATGGAAAAAACAAAGGTACCAATAAACTCACACACAAACACACTGAACACTCCATAAAAGGGGAAGAAAGGAAAACACCAAGCACAAAAAATATGAGCTGACAATGATTAATGTACACTGGAACTACAGTTGATTTTAATGGACTAAATGTACCAATCAAAAGACAAAGCGTAACAGACAGATTAGACAATAAGATCTGTCAATCTGCTGCCTTCAAAATACACATCCGAAGCTCACAGACACACACACAAATACACACAACTTGAGAGTAGAAGTATGGAAAGAAATTTTACCAAATTATGGCAATCTTTTTTGGCATCACTGCCCTCTGGTGGGAGTGGGAGGCCCAGCCTTGCTCCTGGAGAGCTGCTGCTGGATTTGAACAGCCAAGCCAGTGGGCCGCAGTCCCGCACTCAACCACTATACCACCAGGCCTCAGTCCTGGCAATTTTTTTCAAAAGCAGGTATGGCAATATTAATTTTTGACAAATTAGACTTCAAGGAACACAACATAATGGAAAACAGGGATGTGCATTATCAGGGGATAAGTAAACCAAGACCATATATTCATAATAAACATATATGTGCCCAACAAAAGACTCTGGAAATTCATCAACCAAATCTTCAAAGAAATGAAAAGAGAAGTCACCAGAGCAGCAATAGTAGGTGACTCCAATACACCACTCACAACAAAAGCTAGAACAAGTGGTAAGAAACTCAGTAAAGAAACAGAACAGCTGACCAACACAATCAACTAACAGCAAAAAAATAATATACCCACAACACATTATTTTCCAATGTATACGACTCATATTCTAAAATAGACCACATTCCGGACATAGAGCAAGCCCGAGAAAATTTAAATACATAGAGATCATTCAAATAATTTTCTCTGACCACAGTGCCATCAAGCTGGAAATCAACAATAGAAAGAATGAAAAAAACACAGACCAACACTTGGAGATTCAACAACACTGTCCTCGAAAAAGATTGGGTAATAGCCCAAATAGAAGAGGAAATTCGGAAATTCTTAGCAACTAATGAGAATGATAACACAGCATACCCAAAGCTAAGGGATGCAGCGAAACCAGGTACCGGATGTCCATAGCAATCACTGCCTGCGTGAACAAAGAGGAGAGAACCACGTTCACTACCTTAACACAAGTCCTCCAACAACTAGAAGAGAGTCAACAGCATAAACCTTACAAAAGAGAAATCATAAAAATTAGAGCAGAAATACATGCACTGAAAGACAGAAAAATAATGGGAAAAATCAGCAGAGCCAAAAGTTGGTTCTTTGAAAGGATCAACAAAATCCACAAAGTCTGGCAAACTTAACAAAGGAGAAGAAGGTGCAGACAGCAATATCTAGAATTAGGGATGAGACAAGGGAAATTACAAAAGACCCCAATGAAATAGAATGTTTAATAATGCAGTATTTCATTCAGTAATCTGAATGACATGAAAAATACCTAGAAAAATACTCTCTCCTCAAATTAATGCATATGGACATTAAGAACTCAAACAGACATATAGCAAAAGAAGAAAAAGTTAAGAAACTATCAGGAAACTCCCAAATAAAAATAGCCCCGATCCAGATGACTTCACAAGAGAATTCTACTAAGTATACAGAGAAGAGTTGACACCAATCCTGCACAAGCTCTTCCAGAACACAGAAAGGGGCAGCAAATTCCCAAACTCTTTCTATGGAGCCATCATAGCCCTAATACCAAAATCAGGCAAAAATCCTACAAAGATAGAGAACTATAGAACCATAACTCTAATGAACGTAAATGCAAAATTCTCAACAAAATCTTGGCTAACAGAACTTAACAACATATAAATAATAATAATACTTCATGACCAAGGGGAATTTACAGCAGGAATGAAGAGATGGCTCAATATTTGAAAAACAATTAATCAAACTCAACAATAAGAAAAGGGATAAGAACCATATAAAAGCATTTGGAAATAGTCAACACCCATTCCTAATAAAAACTCTCAAGAAAATAGGATTAGAAGGGAAAATCCTCAACACAATAAAGGCCATATCTGAAAATCCAATAGCCAATATTAGACTCAATAGAGAAAAGTTGAAGATTTCCACTGAATAAGAGAACCTATCAAGGATGTCCCTGAAAACCACTTTTATTCAACATTATGCTAGAAGTTCTAGCAAGAAATCAAGGGAATGCAATTCATCAGATGATATGTTTTTATATATTGAAAATCCTCAGGTGTTCACAATACGATGGCTAGAAACCATAAAGGAGTTTAGTATAGTAGCAGGATACATGATTACAAGCAGAAATCAATTAGGTTCCTATATCCTATTGATGAGATGTCGAAAAGGGTATCAAGAAAACAATACCATTCACAATATTCACACAGAAGCTGAAATACCTAAGAATAAATGCAACCCCCAAAAAACTCCACAAATGCCTGTACAAGGAAAACTACAGAACATTACCACAAGAAACCAAAAGGGATATACAAATGGAAGAATACCTCATGTTCATGGATTAGATTAGAAGACTCAATATTGTGAGAGTGTCAATACTACCTAAAGCAATTGACAAATTCAATGCAATTCCAATTCCATCAATGTTCTTTACAGAAATGGAAAAGCTAATGGTGAATTTCACATGGAGATAGAATAAGCCTAGGAGAAGCAAAGAACTCCTTAAAAAGAGAACTGAGTAGGTGGTCTTGCACTACCTAATCTCAAAACCTACTACACAGCACAGTTGTCAAAATAGCCTGGTACTGGTATAACGATAGATACACAGACCAATGAATCAGGACAGAAAATCCAGAAATAAACATATCCACATACAGACAAAAGTCCAATAAACATTAAATGGGAAGGAGATGCCCTCTTCCATAAACTGGATATCCACTTACAGAAGAAGGAAAAAAGATCCATATTTCACCTCATACACAAAAATGACTCAAGATGGATCAAAAACCTAAATGTAAAACCCCAAGCTGTCAGGATCACTAATGAGAAAACTGGGACAAATCTAAGTGGCCTAGTGTGGTAGTTACATAATCTGATGTCAGTTTGAGAAGATTACAAGGGAAGATGTGCAATCTATTCTGTCAATCAGGTCACAACCTATGAAGCCTCTGTGTGGGCCTGATTTCCTTCTGAGAATTCTGGAAATTGCTGTATTTCCTCCTTGGAGGCAGAAGACACTTCTCTCTCCCAGCTCACTCCCTGTGAGACTCTCTACTGACATGGCTGACTCCCTTAAGTCATCCCTGAGAAGAAGCCACATGGGTCGACACTGATGCAGCCAGAACCCTGGCCCTGGAGAAGACACATAGACCATAGAGAGAAGTGCTTGATGCTTTCCCTGAATCTACAAGACTTCCCACCCACTAGTCTGAAGAGGACTTTGTAGATTGGTGCTGAACATATGGGTTAGTATCAGGTTTATGGAATTGATCTGGACTGTGTTGGGATGTTTTCTCAAAGTTCAATTGCTCTTCTATATAAACCTCTTCCTTATACACATTTATGAATCTGTTTCTCTAGTCCACCTGAACTGACACACCTAGTGCAGGGAATATTAGGGGCTATCAGATATAAAAAAGGAAGGACACTCTGTGGAAGACAAAAAAGGTGAATGGGGCTGATTGAAAATCAGCTTATGTACATCGAAAGACTTCACAAAAGGAGGAAAAAGAGAGCACAGAGATTGGGAAAAGTTATTTAGTAATGAAATAAGGGGCAAAGGATTAACTACTAAAATCAATATACTATAGTATATTGCAAGTCTTCAACTTGAAAAAGCTAATAACCCTCTGAGAAGGTGGGCAAAGGACCTAAGCAGATGATTCACAAAGGATGACATGAGAATGGCTTGTAAACACACAAGAAAATGCTCCTGATCACTAGCCATCTGGGAAATGCAAGTCTAAACAACCTTGAGATACCACCTAACAGTTATAATTATAGCCTAATTTTTTAAAAAAAGAACAATAACAAATGCTGAAGAGGATGTGTTGCGATTGGAACTCTTATCCACTGCTGGTGGACTTATAAAACCACTGAGCAAGGCAATATGGCAATTGAAATACCTTATGACGCAGCAATACCATTACTGGGCATATATTCAAAAGTAGTATGAAACAAATCAAGAACAAACATTTATTTCCCTGTGTTCATTACAGCACAGTTCACAATAGCAAGATGCTGGAAATGACCTAAATTTACATCAGCAGATGATTGGATTTAAAAAAAAAATCTCTGGGGCTGAGCCCCGGTGGCGTAGTGGTTGTGCGCGGGATTGCGGCCCATTGGGACGGAGGTTCAAATCCAGCAGCAAAGCTGGGCCTCCTACTCCCACCACCAGAGGGCAGTGATGCCCCCAACCTCCCCCCCCCCAAAAAAAAAAATCTCTGGTATATACACACAATGAAATGCCACACATCTGGGAGGATGTTTTGAAAGTGATGATGGCAACAAGTGCACAAATGTGGCCTGCATACAATTGATGTATGTATGGATCGTGATGGGAGTTGTGTGAGCCCCCAATAAAATGTTTCATTTTTTAAAAAAAGGGGAGGGGAAAGAGGAGCTTATACCAAGGGCTCAAGTGGAAAATATTTGGAAATGAATGTGGCAACATGTATACAACTATGCTTGATACAAATGATGTATTGAATGTTCTAAGAGCAGTAAGAGCCCCCAATAAAATCATTGGGTAAAAAAGAAATACTACATATCCCTAAAAAATAGCATTGAAACTATGTAGCACTTCAAGATGTAGAGGGATCCGGAAGACATTATGCTGAGTGAAATTAATCAATCACAAAAGAATAAATCTTTTATGAGCCCACTGCTGTAGGAACACGCAGAACAGAAATAAGCTCAGGCTTGTAGGGCATCCAGTCTGCTGGCAGGGGAGCTAGACAGCCTGGCAGGGAGTCTGGCTGGTGCCAATCAACCATACACCATCCACTCTAGCTATGTATCTTGAACAACACTTTCCCGGAGTGCACCTCATGTCAACTGAGATCAAATGGTCAAGGGAGAGGAAGGGGATGTTTTCTACTGAGTGGTCACCATGTAAATCTGTGATGAGGTGCTCCCTCCCTCCTCTCACCCAGAAAGACAGACAGCCCTATTAAAGAGACTAATGGGAAGAGCAAATCCGAAGAAGACAAAGGGATCAAATGTGTCTGGGAGAACACAAATGCATGCCAGTTGTTAGGGAAAGAGGGAGGACCAACCTCTAATTGGGGAGAAGAATGAATGGAATGCTTTGGGGGACCCAAGGTATGTCTTTGGTGGTATGCACCAAATGAGCTGGATGCTGTGGAATGCTCAAACACTGAATCCTGGATTTTTAAGGTGCATTAGTGAGAGGCATGCTCCAGGGGCTGTATGTGAAAACTGCAGTGAGATCTGATGTGGAAACTCCATAGGATGAACTGGACTCTATCTTAGACACACTTAGGACTTACATAAGATGGAAAATACATGGTGTCTGAGGAAGTGGAAAACAGTGCTGAACTGTTGATAGATAGCATGGTCTTGATACATCAATGCCCATATGTGCTATTAAGATGCATTATTCTGGCAAACCTATCATAGACATTCTCAGTGATTATTGTAAATTTTCCTGACAATTAACCCCCATTGTTTGTGTAAATAACATCCAGCCATGAAAGGCTTGGTTCTTTAAAAGTGAATCATTTAGCTACTGTGATATGGAGTTAGCCCATATTGGCCCAATATCCCTCTCTCAACAGAGCTTTAAAAAATTAGTACCAGGGCATAATCAAATACAATACAAATGGAAGATTGTTATGTCCCAGAGGAGTGATTAGTAAGATTCTCTACCATAAATTATCAAGGAGGCAAAGGCAGATAAAATCATACCAAAAAAACCCAGATACAGAAATGGGTTTTGACCTCGCACTAAATACTAGCTCCCACTTAAGAACAATAGTTCTTATGTCATAACCCTGGTCGATACTATCCCTCAGGAAGAGAACAGAGAAGATATAGGTGCTATAGAAAAATGTGGTAAAGAAATTAGATGGTGATATGCTATCAGATAAAATATCATCTGGGATCTTAAAGGCTTGCCACCAAACAAGCAGCCATTTACGTGAGATGTCAACCAAGTCTGCCTGGAAGAAACACACTATCATTATTCATTGAAGGATTGTAAATCATATAATCCGAAGTCAAAGGAGGGATTGGTTTCAGTGCCTAAATTGTGAGAATTTGTTTACAGAAGGCTATGGATGACAGTGATAGCCCAAGACACATTTGTGGGAACTGCATAGGAAATAAGCCTCCAGTAATCTCCCTCTATCCATAGTTGAGGGATGGGAGAAAAGTGGTTATTAAACAGAATGCTTTGGAGAATTGAATGTAGAAGATCCAAGGGATAAACTTGACTGAACAGTTAAAACTTTATCAGTTGATTTTTCCCTCTGGTGCATGCTGGACCTGATTTGGTTTTCAAGTTTCTATATTTTTGTTTTGTCTTATTTTTTCATTTGTTCATATTAGGTTTTATCTCAGATGTTTTATGTCATTGGAATTATGCTATATGTTTTTCTCTTTTTCAATATATGAAATCCAGGATTGATGAATGTATAGGGACAGCAAGTAGAATATGAGTTTTGAGGGGAGGCATTGGTAGTGGGGACTGGAGGCAGGTCATAAAAGGGAGACAATGCAAATGAGTCCAGGATGGAAAAGAATGTTTGAAAATTGATTGTGACAGCAATTGTATAATAGACTATACAATACTGTTTGATAGGATTTAACTATGGAATAATATATGTATTCACTCCCAATTAATATTATTTTAAAAGAAGATATAAAGAATAGGCAGAGTCAAGAAATAGTTGGCATTCCACCGTTTCAAGAGAAAGTATATAAGCAAGAACCAATGATTCTGAAGGAAGAGGTTTAAATTACACTGAAAGTATTAGCCAAAAACAAGACTTCAGGATGTGATGGAATACCAATTGAAATGTTTCAACCAGTTGAAGCATTTATTTGTCTCTGTCAGGAAATTTGGAAGACAGTTGATTGGAGTAGGTCTATATTTTTACTCATTCCAAAGAAAGTTGACACAACAGAAGGTTGAAATTATAGAACAAAATTATTGATATCACACGCAAATAAATTTTTGCTAAAGAAAGCCTAACAATTGAAGCAGAACACTGACAGGAAGCTGCCAAAGGTTCAGGCTGCAATCAGAAGTGGACATGGAACCAGGGCTATCATTGCTGATGTCAGGTGGGTCTTGGCTCAAAGCAGAAAATGATAGCAACTTGCGTTTCATTGAGTATTTAGAGGCATTTGATTGAATGGATCACAGCAAACTATGGATATCCTGGAAAAGAATAGGCATTCCCGAACACTTAGTTGTGCTCATGTGGAAATTGAACATGGATCAAGAATCAGTTTCGGAATAGAACAGGGGAAAGCTGCATGTTTTAAAATCAGCGTTATATCATCTCACCATACCTGTTAACTCTGTATGCTAAGCAAATAACCAGACAGGTTGAATGATATGAAGAATATGGTTTGGTATTGGATGAAGGCTGATTAAGACCTTCGCTGTGCAGGTGACACAAACGTGCTTGCTGAATTTGAGAAAGACTTGACACGCTTGCTGATGAAGATCAAAAGTTGCAGTCTTCAGTACGGATGGTCACTCAACGTCAAGGACATAAAAATCCTCACAACTGAATCAGCTGATAAGGATTTTTTTTTTTTTGCTTAGATCCACAATCAATGCACATGGAAGCAGTGGTCAAGAGTTCGATTGACTTGTTGCCGTGGGTAACCCTGCTGCACCAAGCCCTCTCCGGCATATTGAAAAGCAAGGACGCTCCTGTGGGAAGACGGTAAGCCTGACACAAACCATGGTGTTTTGATGGGCATGCGAAGTTGAGCGTGGAATAAAGGAGACCGAACAAAACTTGATGTGTTTGCATCGTGGTATTGGTGTTGAATCAACCATGGACTGCCAAAGAAAAAATGTGGCTTGGTAGAAGTCTAGCCAGCAGGCTCCTTAGAGGCAAGGATGTCTTAATCTTACATACTTTGGAAATATGGTCAAGAGAGACCTGTCCCTGGAGACAGACATCATGCTTGGTGAAAGAGAGGAGCAGCCACAAAAAGGGCGTCCTTTGATAAGACAGGTTGACACAGTGGCTGCATTGATGGGCTCAAGAATCAGAGCAGGATAAGAGAGTGGGACCGGCCCGTGTTTTTTTCTGTTGCACATAGGTTTGCTTTGAGTCAGAACTGACTTGAAGGCACTCGCGCTAACCACAGGCTTAAAGTCTTAAATGATACCCAGCTGACATGTCAGATAGAGACTGGTAGAACGCCAAAGAATATAGCCTTTGGTTCCCTTCAAGTCTTGAACTGAATCCACCTTTGAGAGGGAAAAGAATATCAAGGTTCAGAGGGTTATGAAAAAAGAAAGAACAGAAACAGGAAACACACGAAGCATGCCAAAGACATGATGGTCCCTGAGGGGATTGTAATGGATGGCTTGAGACAAAACCTGCATGAATTGTTGAATGTAAAACCGATCTACAAACCACCAAATTCACAGCAAAGGATGTTTTTGTTTGTTTTTATCTCACCCACGAAGAGATTGCTGTAGAGCCATGTGTTTTTTGTCTTGCAAACAGATCTATCCACCTTCTTACTGAGAATAGGTCTTCTCTCTCACCTTAGGACCTCAGTTGGTCCAATTAAGTGTAATTAGCACATTCAGGGAAAAGTGCCAGTCAAACCACCCTTGCCTGATTCAGATGCTCCCTCACACTGTTGTCACTGTTTGAAAACTCTCAAGGCCCAAGCTACTGCACAGAACCCTCAGGCTCTGCCCTCCCAGCTCCTGTCAAGGTTTTGGCTGTTATGTTGGCATCGTGATGGTTTCCTTTACCAGACATCCAAGTTGATGATGTTGTTCTCTTAAGGTCTTTCTTCTCTGACACCACTGCTAGTCTCAAAACTATTTCTCCTTCCTGAGCAGTGTGGAACTCTGTCCCCTGTCTGAAACCTTCTCAAGTTGTAGCCACTTTTACACCTAAGTGCTCCGTGTTCACTTCCCCTTCCCCTGATGACCCCTTCACACCTTTCTACACAGGTGTGTCTTTGCAGCCCTGGCCTTCCTTCTGCTCTTGTTGTGGCAGTTGAGTGCCTTTGAGTTTCTTCCTATTCAAAGGAATCCTGTGCGGCCAGAGGAGGGGAGCCCCCATCAATTTCCATAGTCATTCTAGCCCATAGTCATTCTTGGAGATCATCAAGTCTTGGGGTTCTCCCACAGAACGTTCCAACCAACGACCTTTCAGTTAGCAGCCAAAGAGCTCCGCATGTGAACCGAGGAGGTAGCATGGAATCCGAAGCCCATGCTCTGACCCACAAATGGACCGTGTCTCCAGGCAAGGAGCAGAGGGGACCCATGGCTACCTCCTGTTTGCCCCTGTTCATGGGGATTCCCTGGGGGAGGAGGGAAGCCAGGATTCTTCCCAAACCACCTGGCTGGGACTTGTGCACTCGGCTTCAGGGTGTGAGCCTGCCATCTCAGAGGGCAGCCTGAGTGAATCGCAATCTTTGTCCTCATGTGCGGGCTCCTTTGTCCTCATGAGTGGGAGGCTTTTCGTGGAGTTCCCCAACACAAGGCTCCCCAACACGGACAATCCTGCAAGGGCCTCGATGTGAACTCTCTTCCCCCCAGCAGGTCCTGAGAGTCCCTGGGGCTGGGTCCACAGATTCTGGGGTGGTTTGCCTTTGCTGGAGGTGGTGGGGGGTGAGTTGGGGTTTATAGTCCCAGCCGCAGGCCCCCTGTGTGTTGGATGAGCTGGCCTCTTGGAGTTGAGGAGAATTGAATTATTATTACATCAGTTCCCCTGACAGGCTGGAAACTATGGGCTCTCGGACTCCTTCCTCTGCGGCTTGCCTAGCTATAAAATGAAAAGCAGATTGCCTCTCTGGGAAGGAGACGCAGACCCTCCATTGGAGGTGTGCGAGAGTCAGGAAGCAAGCTGTGCTTCGGGAATTCCCTGCCATCTGGTTCTCATTGAAGGCAGGGGGGTCGTCGGTGAGACAATGAGGCAGTGTGCAGGCTGCGCGGGGAGAGCCAAGCACGGTGACCCGGGGCAGGCCAGGGAGTAGCCTCTTTTTGTACACACTGGCCCTGCCGGGAGGCTGGGGAGCTTGGGTTTCCTCGAGTATGGGGGTGGCTCCCTCCTCACTCGGCTTTTTCTTTCTTTGCTTCCTAGAAAGATGGGTTTCAGCTGTTTTCCCAAGACTCCTGGTAACCTTTTTATAAAAATGATATTTACTGTGTGTGTCCACCTTATAAATGTAATCTGTATTCCATGCAGAAAACCAAGAAGTCTTTTTTTAAGAGAAAGCAGAAAAACCAGTCACAGTCCCACTACCAAGTGTTTTAGTGTGTCTGCTGCCAGTCTACTTTCTGTATTTATTAGAATTCTTTAAAAATAAATCAAAGCGATTTGTTGCAGACTTTGGATTTTGGCATAATACGAAGTACGTTGGGCGGGTTATCGGAGGCTGTTGTTGCTCCGATTCATCCTTCGTAGCTCTGGAGTGTGCTCCCACGTCTGGTGACAGACAAGCGTGGCCCGGTCCAGCAGCATCTTCACCAGGTGTCCTCAAACTACAGCCCACAAGCCACATGTGGCCCGCCAAGGACATTTATTCAGTCTGCCACGTGTTTTTGCTGCCGCTGCCTGTCTTGCTTAGCAGTCAACTCATCCCAGGCCCGAAGTGAATTTGTTCATAGTTTTTTTTTTTTTTAATTTTTTAGCTATAGTCCGGCCTTCCAACGGTATGAAGGACAGTGAACTGGCCCCCTGTTTAAAAAAATTGCGGACCTCTGATCTTCTCGATCCCTGCTGGTATGCACAAGGCCCTGGCTGCAACCCTGGGTCCATGGAGTGCCTCCCATGGACTGGCTTCATCTTGCAGCAACACATGGAACAGTGCTGTGAACAGGATTGTGCTTTCATCGACTCATGTTTGGAAGTACCACCCCAGACGTTTCTTCTTCCTCTGGAAGCTCCACGGACACCTGTCCATCCTGGTTGGATTTGAAATATCAGTCGCATAGCTTCCAGCAGGATGGAAACCAGCTCCATCACATACACTGACTGATGGATGCCTGGGGTACAACCTATAAGATAAGGAGGAGCCCTAATGGCACTGCAGGAAAGCACTCCTCTACCAACAGCCCAACACTGCACGGTCAGAGCTTGGCATCCATGTGCCACTTCACAGCAGAAAGATGGGGCAATGTGTTTCCGTCAAGATGACAGTCTTGGAAATTCGATGGGGGCAGTTCTACGCTAAACACTTTAGCTCACTGCCTTTGTTTTTCCTTTATCTGACATTGAGAATGTTGTAAGACAGTCTTTTTGAGAAGCTTTAGATAATGGAGTGCTTATGGGGACACATCTTAAAAGTTCCTACTCCTTGAAAGTGACCTCAGTGGTGCTACCCCAAGAGCTGGAGTTGAGTAAGGGTCCCCAGGGTACCATGCATCTCTGTGTGAGAGCAGACCGCCTCAGAACGCTGCTACCGCTGCTCCTCTGGAGAATGGTTTCCACTGTGAGGTCAGCCAAGACTGGGAGGGGCCGTCCCAGCACATCGTGTATGCAGTGAAGGAAGGGAGCATGGTGATCTGCTTAATAGTCTGTTTGCCTGTTCTCTGATGCAGGGAGGAACCATCACTCCCAGGTATGCTCTCTCACAGCAGACAGCTTCCACTTTCACCCCACCCATCATTTTAGATGGCATTTGGTGTTGGGCTGAGTGCCCTAGAGCAACCAAAGTTGTGTTGCATATAGGTTTATGTGTATAGACTGTGTTTTATAGCAAGAACAACTCATACAGTAGTTAAGCGCCATCAGAAGGACCCCATGAACAACAGGATGAAACATCACTTGGTCCTGCACCATTCTTACGGTTGTTCTTAGGTTTGAGCCCATGGTGGCAGCCACTGTGTTCATCTATCCTTCACTTTTCCCCAACTTTATCAAGCAAAATGCCCTTCTCTAGGGACTGGTCTCTCCAAATAATATGTCCAAAGTGTGGGAGGCAAAATGTGCCCCTCCATGCCTCTATGGAGCATTCGGGATCTACTTTTCCTAAGAAAGAGCTATTTGACCTTTGGACAGTTCATGATACTTTCAATATTCTTCACTGCCATAATACAATTGCATCGATTTTTCCTTCTTACTTAAGGTCCAACTTTCTCATGCACATGAAGCTATTGAAAATAACATGGCATGGGTCAGACATACTTTATTCCTCAAAGTAATTCCCCTTTGCTTTTCTGTACTTTAAAGGGATCATTATGCAGAAGATTTACCTAATGCAATGCCTCACACAGTTGTAGAAGCATATAAATCAAGTGCAGCCCAAGTCTGTGGTCAGATGTTAAGGTAGAGGCTTCTTTTGCTTGTGTAGATGGGGGACGGGGGAGGGAGGGGCGCTGAAAAACCAAGAAGCAGGAAGATGAAGCAGGAAGACCACAGGCTGGTGTATGAAAAGGTGAATGGATCCCAAGGTTGTCACTCTATTTGTGACAGTTATGTGCTTATGTTAATTTTATGATTGAAATGTAGGGGTGGAGTCTAGTCTGTTAATCTAGAGATAGCCATTGAGTAGCCAATGGGGCCTCTGTGTGGGCATGGCTTTCTCCTGATATGTCTGGGAAATTTCATGATATTTCCCTCATGGAGATGAGAAGCTATCTCTCTGGTTGTTGGGAGTTAGTCTCAGAGACAAGGAATTACGGACAAGACAAGATGGCAGTGTCCGAGTTGTTGCAGGAGTCGGAGGAGAAGCCACGTGGCCTTGCCCTGATGGAACCAGACCTCTGAAGCTGGAGAGACCATGTAGAGACCCCTGCCAGCAATGAGTTGCTTCTGTCACCACTGGATGTTGTTGGTGGTCTCTGAGCCCTGGAAGGGAGGAGGCATGAGGGCACCCCTATCAGCGCTTGAACTCTGCACCCACTGGCCTGTGACTTCGTGAGTCAGAAGGAGACTTTATAGACCAGTATCGGGCATATGGGTTAATATTGGACTGGTGACTTTGAACTGGACTGGGTTGGGATGCTTTCCCAATGTCCCATTCCTCTTGTATATAAACCTTTTCCTTATATCTATATGCGTGTCTATGAAATTTGTTCCTCTAGTCTACCCAGACTAACACACTATTGATGGCTTCTGGAAACAGCAAGCAATATGGCAGTAGGTCAGTGAACCAAATGCAGAATCCAGGTTCACCAGAAGTGTCAAGCTTCCCCACAAAGTCTATTTCAAAAAAGGGCATGCTACACTCCCAAGGAGTCTTTCTTCCAAGTTTATCAAGTATGTGACCTAATCAAAGGGGCTGCACTACACCACAACTTCTGGCTGCTCAGAGTTGATTATGTTATGTTATCAAATCATGGAATTAATTATAATTACCACGGGGGTTACTGCCAAACTACTGAGAACCCTGGCCCAACCAACTTGACACAAAATCTTACTATCACAGACTTATTATATAGGTTATGAGTTCCCCAACTTTTAGCTTGGAAATTTTCAAACCCACATTAAATCTGAAAGGGGAGAACAAAAAGCATTGTTTGCCTTCACTTAGATCCAGACTTTTGCCCCACTTGCTTCCTTTTTCACTATGGGTGAGCACTTGGGGTTTATGAACTAAAACAATACTACAAATATAATTTATTCTCAGGGAAAAAAATCCAAACAGTAACTAAGGCACCAAGAGGATCCAGGTTTTACATTGGCCAGAAAACGGTATCTACACACACATGAAAGTAACATGAACTGCCCAAAAGTCAGACAGCTCTGTCTTAGAAGAAGTACATCCTGAATGCTCCATAGAGTCAAGGAGGGCCACATTTTGGACATGTTATTAGGAGAGACCAGTCCCTGGAGAAGGACATTGGGCTTGATAAAGTGGAGGGACAGTGAAGAAAATATGTGCCTTCACAAGACAGATGAACACAGTGGCTTCAGCCATGGGCTCAACAGTTGTGAGTTTGACACAGGACTGGGTGATGTTTTTAGTTCTGTTGTTCATGAGGTCTTCATGCTGGTGCAGGCACGTATGTGCGCACATACACACACACACACACACACGGAACTTTCAAAAAGTTCATGGACCATGGGTACAAATATGCTGGATACAATTGATATATGAATTGTTATAAGAGCCTTAAGAGACTCCAATAAAATGATCTTTTAATATAAAAAAAGTTCAGGGAAAACTGGAATTAAAAGATAATGGAATTCTTCCAGGAGCCTTTTGAAGCCCCTCTGCTCAATTGCAAAAGTGAATTTCAGTTTATCATTTTCTCTTTTGTCTTGCTTACAAGCCTTTTGCAGTGCATTGAAAAGAGGACTGGCCACTCAAAGCAGCTGATCTGGCCATCCTTGTCCATCCTTCTGTTGCTACTTATTTTCAAAGGTTTCTTTCGATGCCCACAAATATGATATAACCACTAACCTACACTGAATGTAGGTTTTAGTCTGTCCTCTCAAAATTGAATTAGTAGGCTATTTTTATAAAGCAACTTGTAAAATAATTATTTATGTTCATTGTTTTTAACTTGTAGGAAGGATCTTGAAGTTTGGGGTCCTGGGGAGGTTGTTTTTGCCTCAACAATAGAATGCATATATTTTTCTTTAGAAACTATGGGTAAGTGTTGCTTAATTATCCAATCAGTATTATACAACATCCTATCCCTGTAAACATTGGGGCAGTGATGGATCTCCATGAAGTCTCTAAGTGTTCAAATTTAAGATGTAACCTTTATTCTGTGATAGAATTTAGAGTCAAGACGTCTCACCTCACCTCACTCTTTAATCTTCAGCCCCTGACATCTTGATGCTGTTTTGCAAACCTCCGTTTCTTATCTATATTCCCCAGAGGAAGGACCAGATGGCTCACAGGGAAGCACATTTTTTCAGAGAGACTATAGTTTGTGAAACCTTTAGTGATGGCATAACTTATTTATGTAAATGGTGAAGAGCAACCAAAAGGCAGGAAGGAGTTAGAAATATCACAATGGGTCAATGTTATCTAAATGTTTCCCTGGTCTCTCCTCCACTCTCTGATATCCTCTGGTTACCCTCACTGGCCAAACCCAGTATGAAGTCGGAGAGTAAGACTATCCAAAAAGAGAGAGAGGTCACAGCATTCCGTGTCACAGAGCAGGTTTTTGTTGTTTGCTTGCTTTGGGAGCAGGGTAGGGTGGAAGTAAGCAAATAGACTAAAGCCCACCTCGGTGGAGTCTATTATGAATCCTAGAGACTCTGCAAAAGGTTTCTGAATTATAGCAGGAGTGACAACCTCGTCTTTCTCTCATGGAGCCTCTGTTGGGTTTGAACTCTCCACCTTGGGCTTAGCAGCCCTAGGCCTAAGCCGCAGAGCCACCAAGATTTCTTAAACAGAGACCAGCTGCAGTAGTTACATAATCTAGTGTCAATTTGGGACTTGAGAGGATTAAGAGTGAAGGGTCTAGCCTATCAGTCAGGTCTTAGTCAATGAGGACTCTGTGTGGGCATGGCCTTCTCCTGAGGATTCTGGGAACTCTGGTATTTCCTCCTTGAAGGCAGGAGACACTATTTTTCAGCTGATTCCCTTGGAGACTCTCTGTTGGCAATGCTTACTCCTTGTGAGATATCCCTGAGGAGAAGCCAGACCCCTGCCAGTGCTGAGATGCTTACATTTCACTGGAGCCACAAGACTTCCCACCCACTGGACTGTGATCTTCCTGCATTCAGAATCATTGTATGTGTTTCATGAGTCTGAAGAGGACTTTACAGATTGTCATCGCACATATGGGATAATACTGGATTTATGGACCTGATCTGGACTGTGCTGGGATGTTTTCTCAATATTATATTGCTCTTGTGTATAAATCTCTTTTCTATAAACAGATTCACATCTATGAATTTGCTTCTCTAGTTCATCCAGACTAACACACTAGCCAAGATAGAATAAAGTTCAGTTAAAGTTCACTTAAAAAAATCACAATCCAGGAGTTAATATGCATTGTTTTGCTTTCACTACTTACGTTGTCTCCCAGGGAGCTCAGATGTTGCTCTGAATCCTAGTGCCATTAGCCATAGCAAGAGTCTCCTTCTAAATTATACGATAAAACATGTGGCACCAGAAATTTATTTCTTGGTCTGATTGAAATTGCAGAAACCGAAGAACATCTGAGGGACATGGTTAGTGGCTAAGCAGAAAGCTGCCAAATATATCATCCAACTGGGCTTGTGGATTTGAGGTCTATGCTCTATTCAAGAACAACTGCATCCCAAGAAGTCCCATTTCCACATTCTTAAGATTCATCAGCTCGGTTACTATCCTGTCTTTCTTGAGTCTTTGCGTATCTATTGCCTTCCCTATGAAGATCACAAAGTGATTGTGTCCCGACTCTCACCCTTCAAAGTACTGGAAATGCTTACTGTGTGTAGAGTGGCAGGGAGAAATCTGAAGCCAATTTTAAAAACTCTTTGTAAGAAGTGACTGCTATTCACGGCTATAAAAAGATCATTCTCATCATTCAAATTGTTTGTTACAAAGTGTCATGGGGAAGCCTGTGTGTCAGGAGACTCCAAGACCATCCCATTAGAAACACACTGAGGTGACTTACATTTTCTTGTACTCATGGCTAAGAGTTGTTACAGCGATATGGTCAGATTGCTTGTCCAGCTCCTATGGAGAGAAGAGATCGTCGGCATCTGCAGGAATCCATGTGCACGTCCCTCCCCTTATGCCACAGAGCTTACACTCAGCCAAGCATTAAAAATGCAGCAATACAAACGCACGGCTGTTTCTATCCAGAGAGTGCCACCAGGGACTGCTTACCACAGCTTTACTCTTGAGGGCTAGTCAGGGTTTGCTTCGTTTTCTGAGCCATTTTTGTGAATTTCTGTGGAGACATTCCTGGCAGGACCGTGGATCTGGGGGAAAGGTGTAGAACGTGCAGAATGCTGCTGTGTCTCCTGTATGCTATAATTTAGCATCCTTGAAGCCACTGGGTATCCACACCCTTAGGTAGCTGGAACCCACTCTTCCCAGTGTCCTGGAATATTCCAGTCTTGAGTCAGGTCAAAGCTGCTAGGTATCCCGCGTTTCCATGACTTCTGGAAAAAATTCCAGGTCAACTCACCTGATTTACTTCTGTTTAAATCTCTGAAACACAGCCTATTCGAATGCTTCTAGTTTCCCCATACTATGGCTAACATCTTGTAATGTAATTGGACAGTAAGATCCTATACTACAATTGGACAATAGTGTACTGTAATACGATTGGCTGCTTGGTCCTGTAATGTGATTGAACAAAATTGCCTTGTAAGACAATTAGATGGGCTGACTCAATCAGTTATACCTCATTTACGCAACCCAGTTAGAAACACCTCATTTACATAGCCCACAATGTGGGCCAATCATTTTTCATGCTGCAAACCTGCAACCTTATAAGCATGTATTTGGAAACAAGGAAGTATGAGAAAGAAATGATCTGGTTGATCAATGAAGCATAAAGCTTCCTTCCAAAAGCTGTAATAAAGTTAGACCTGTGCCATCGAATCTGATCTCTGGAATCTGTGTGCACTTCGGTTGACGCCGTCACCCCTCACTTCCCTGCCTGTAGTATCTGTTTCCATAACTTCCACCTACAAGAGTGGTCTTGGGGACAAGACTTCACTTAAGACATGTCTTCCAAGTACGTACCTACACTTTAGACATCCAAAGGAAAACAAGCATGAGTGTCCAAAATATGTGAAGGTCCGGGGGGGCATTCCTTTCATTTTGGGGAAGTTTGGGCTCAGTAGACACACAGTGGGCAGCTAACGAACCATAAGGTGAGCAGCTCTATGCCCCAGCTCCCACTGCTAGGAGAAAGATGAGATTTTCCACTCTGAAGGGCTACTGTCTTGGAAACTCACAGTTCTACTCTGTGCTACAGGGCCTCTAAAAGTCAGAATCAACTCGATGGGAGTAAATTTGTTTAGCTTTGTTGTTCGTTTTGAGGGCCCACTTCTCAGTTCCCAGCCATCAGGCCTCCAGTCTCAGGTGGGCTATGTTAACTCTTCCACACAACCTTTTGAGATGACTTAAAAGACAATGAGTCCTAAGCCTTTTCTATGTGCCGACTGATATTTTCTTTCATTGTATCCTTAATTATTGCTTTCTTCCCAGTTTTATGCTCCACCAGCCCCCCCCCACCCCAAGATCTATAAGTCGTGGATACCCAAGAAGCCAAACGCACCACCACTGAGTTAATGCTGACCCAAGTGACCTTCAGAGGTAGAACTGAATCTCACCGCCCCCTCTCCTGTGAGTTTCCAAAACTATATATCTCTGTGGGAGCAGACAGCCTCCTCTTTTTATAATTTTTATATCTATTGTGAGCATAACCCATTATGCCAGCTGGGCTCCTTATATGTAAATATGGTACACTAGGAAACAAGAGTCCCCCTTGCCCTCTTCGTTGTCCCATCCAGGCAGCCGCGCATTGGTCTTCAGCATCCTCTTTGAGTGTCACGCGTGTCCTCTTATTATGGCGGAGAGCTCTCGGTGGCGCCAGCTCTACTTCTGGTTCATTCTTTATGTTTATTTGTTAGTTTGAAACTAGCTTGTGTGTCTCCAGAGAATTTAAATGCGTTTCCATGTTCCTTGTCCTCCTTCCACAATCAAAGCAGTGTTTAGATCTGACGGATCAGGAACCTGGAACGCTTTTAGGGCTGAGATGATCTCTTTCGCTGTTTTCACATTTTAAATTTTATTCATTTCTATTCTTTCCTCTCTTTTGTTTGGGGCGTATCACACATACAAAGAAGAGCATGCTATCTGTAGTTGCAATCTGTTTTTGTAGACCATCTCTTCAAAACCGTGACCATATCCCATATCCCAGAACCCCTGCACGTACACAGTTGGTTTTGAGGGTTTTTTTTTTTCATTCTTTTTCTTTTCCTACCCATCCTCCCTCTGTACTGCCCTGTCCCTTCCCTCTCCCCTCCCTGCCAGTCCTGGCCTTGTCGTTGTAGTCTTCAAAGTCTTTTCTGTTGATGTGAAAACCATTTTTCTTTTTCTTCCTTCCTAATAATGGTGTCATAATCTTTATGAGATTGACTGATTTTGCCGAGCAGAAGGCCCTCCCATTTTGCCCATGTCATAAGGTGTTTGACAGACTCATCACTGTTTGTTCAGGGCTGAGCAATGCTTCATTGATTCTCTAGGCCAGAGTTTGTTTAACCATTTATCGATGAGGTGTGTGGTCATTTCCATCTTTTTGCAATTGTATAAATTGCGATGAACATGGGTGTACATATATCTGTTCATGCTTTGTTCTTTTTTTAAAAAAATACATCTCTAATAGAGAGACATGAGGGCCATAAGAGATTTGGATTGGCAGTTGTTTAAGGAAGGAAGGCAGTTGTTTAAGTTGTTTAAGGAAGTTGTTTCCAAAGTGGTTGTGCGTCTCTGCAACACCCCCAGCAATGCGCGAGTGTCCCGATTTCCCCACCACTTCTCCTCGTTTGTGATGGTCCTCTGGTTGGTGATAATGCAGTTTGCTTGTCTTTTTTTTTTTTCAGTCATTTTTTGTTTAATTCCAACCTTGAAGTGCTGTTTGCAGAAGATCCATGATTGTTCTCCCCACTTTGTAATGGTCCCTCAAAGTCTAGGTTCAAGTCCTAAGCCTTGCTCAGGTGACTGTGATCTTGCTTAGGGGAAGAGATTTCTTCATCACAGATAATACCAGTTATATTAACAAAGTCCTACTAGGGGCTGGGGATGGTGGGGTGGGGGTGGGGCAGATGGAGGCCCGCAGGGGGTTGCCCACAGAAGCAGAGCGTTCTCTGTCACGGCATTCTAGACCTTGCACTCCTGGTTTGGTGGCATACTTCATGGCAAACAGTGTGGGTACTCAAAAACGGCCTTCTTCACCGGGGTCTTGCCTGCTATTGGATTGACTGTTACTTCTAATTCATAGAATGAGAATTCTACGTAAGAAAAAATCTGTAAGTATTTTCATGAGAAATTGAGAGCAGTTTCAACTCAACTCACTGCTGTTTGAGCTGAATCTGAAGCAGGGCAACCGGATAAGACAGGCCCGCTCTGCTCCTGCGGGTCTCTGAGACTGTGACTCTTGACGGGAATATGTTGATAACCTCATCTTTCTCCCTGGGGTGCCTGGTGGTTTTGAACTCCTGACCTTGCAGTTAGCAGCCCAACCTGTCCACGGGCTATCAGACTCAAAACTCTTTCCATCCATTTGACTCTGGGTCATGGCAACCCTGAAGGACAGAGTAGGACTGCCCTTTGGATTTGAGTAGAAAGTTTCGATGCTCTTCCCTAGAGGGACTGTTGAGTTTGAACTGTTGATCTTACAACTAGCAGCCCTGCTCATAATCCACTACACCACCAGGGGGCTTTAGGAGCTACTAACTCATCATTACTTTAACATGAAATCCCTAAGGAACTGCCTAATTGAGGGACAAAAGGGACTGCAAATAACAAAAGACTGTCAATACCCAGCAGAGATTAGTCACTCATTAGAGAGCGAGGACAGCTACTCATGGAAAACAAACAATTCGAGGAGTGTCTGCATCTTGCTGGGGGCGCGGGGAGGGCAGTGGGCTGGGACGCAGAGACTCTGGCTTCCAGTTTCCGACTCCAGCATGGACTTGCTGTGTGACCTCAGACAGGCAGGGCTCCCTCCTGGAACTCTCTTGTCTTGTTTACAAATGCGGGGATTGGATAAGAGGATTTCCAATATGCCTCCAGCTCCAATAGTCATCATCTATTTCAGCTGCTGTGATTCAGTGGAAATATTGGAGAAAAGAAGGATTTGGCTGACCTTGATCTGACTGATCAGCTTTAGGGGCCAAAGAAAGGGCCATGGGCAAATGATACTGGTGCTGAGGGACAGAGAGAAGAGGGCATTGTTGTGTTAGGCACACGGGATTCAGGCAGCTAACCCCCCAAACTGCAGATATGAAAAGGCTTCAAAATGTTTGTGGGAGAGACAATGGCACTTTTTCATGAACTTTTTGGGACATGTACTCCCTGGTACTTCCTAGTTGCCCATCCTCAATGCCAGGAAGGGCCCTGTGTCCCACAGACAGCTACTGTTAACTTGTGCCCGCTTTCAACTTCTCACACTCTTCTCTTCAAAACCACACTCACTGCCATCAAGTCGATTTGATGTAGGAAGACGCCATAGGGCAAGATAGAACTGCCACCATGGGTTTCTGAGATGATAACTTTCTACGGGAATGAAAAACCTCATCTTTCTCCCTCAGAGGGGTTGGTGGTTTCAAACTGCTGACCTCATGGTTAGTGGTTCTCCCCAGACATGCTTTTCTCTAAATTTTTTTTTGAGATTTCAGTTCATCCTGATCATTCATATCATCCTGCCAGTGTCTGTGTCTGTTGGTTACATGGGGCAAAAAATGAATTTCAGACTTCCTTTTTCAAGAGAGACATCCTTTGTCCCTTTGATGACTGACTCATCATGTAATCATGAGGAAGGGACATTCCTTCTGTCTGACTATGAGCTGTAATTCTTTTGTTTGGCCAAGTTTAGACAAGGGGCCTGAAGCAAAAGCATGTAGCTTCCAGTGCATCAGAACAGGGTAGGCAGAGACTTCTCCAACTTTGAAGAAGGCCTGGGGCTCCCGCATGCATGAGAACATTGGGTGGATATTTTTCTAAGAGTGCCTGACAAGCAGGGATGAGTCAGCACCCATGGTAAAGCGCAGGATGGCACCTGTTGACTGTTTGGGCTGGTCTGAGTCAAGAACCTTCTGGGGCAATGGGATAAAGACCAGGTCCTGGAACTCCGGAGCTTCTGTGCTTGGTCCTGTCCTTTGGGGGAACTCACTAGCCAGCTGTCCTCTCAAACACGTAATATGCAGGAGACCCCAGGGTCTCCTTTACTCCCCTCCTGGGACATGGGCTTTTCCTGGCCCTAGACAGGAGGGACAGTTACATAATTAAGCAGATTATAAAACAGAGCCCAAACCAGATTTTCAGGTTACTGAAAAAGCCCTGCAGAGCATAAATAACCTAAGGCTGTTTATACAAGCAGAGTTCAGCATCACAAACCCACCCCAGTGCCCATGCATGTGAGATCATTACAAGTGACAGGGAGAAAAACACCCCCACCCCAACATCTTTCTCTCTGGTTTTCCCTCAATTCCTTGCCCAAGTTCCTTCTACTTAAAAGCAGGACCCACCTCTCCGTTCAGCTCCCACAACACTAGAGCAGTGTGGCGACAGTATATGCTACACAGCATCCTGTCTTGCATTTTTCCGTGTGTTTGTCTCTCTCGTCAAGCGGAATTTCTCCAAGTTAAGAACCATATTCAGTGATCACTTCCTATGGAGTCTGAGCAGAACAGATGATCTGTAAACTGATTGAATAACAGCTTACAGATTTACCTATCTTCTCTGTAGCGTTAGGGCTGAAACGGTGGGGTGGGGGGCAGAATAAGTCTTCTCTTGTCTCCTGGGGATGACCCGCTCAGCTCTTGGAGTCTTGGTAGCACTGTCAGGTGAATATCGCATTGCTCCTCACAAGGTCAAGACCTTCAGCCTCACCAAAGGAAAAAGATGAGACTGTGTACACTTATTAAAAAAAAAAAAAGCCTCAGGAACCCTGTAAAGCGGTTGCTACAGATGGAATCAGTGTGGTAGCAGTGGGTCTGCTTTGTTTTGGGTTTGTTGGTTTGGGCTTTTTTTTTTTTTGAGGTAGAGTTTGCTAAGGGCTAAGAAGAATAGCATTTCTCTTATTATTATTAATTTATTGTCTTCTTGGAAAAGTCAGAATTTTTTAATACTTACTAATTGTCATATTGGAGAAACCATTCTTTCTTTACAACCTACTGACATACAATTCACGTGTATTATACAATGGCTTATTTAAGTTTGTTCTCCTCACCACAATGTTAGAACATTTTTTTTGCTCAATAATAATGAAAATGTATCATTACCTCCCCCATTGTTCCTGTCATACCTCTATGTAATTATTAACCCGGTTACTGTCTCGATAGATTTACCTATCCTAGAATTCATATAAAGAAAATCATATCAAAAAGACCCCGACAAAAAAATAAAACACAGAAGAACCTCAATCCAAAAGAAGGCAAAAAATAATTAAAAGCAGCACAAGTTAAAAAGAGGCCAAAGTGAAAACAAATGGTCAGATATTACATTTTAACCTACTGTATTTTTCAGCTCAAAAGACACACATGACCATAAGACACACCCAGTTTTTAAAACAGGATAACAAGGAAAAATTATTCTGAACCAAATAGTAACAGTATACTAAAATATTAGTAAAATAAAGTAAAATATGGTAATATTTAGCAGTGTAAACTCAACAGTGGTGTTAAGAACCATCATCACTTTCATTAACAAAGGAGGGAGGAATGTGCTGTGCTGATCATGTGACCCGGCTGACACTAAGACTCCAGAAGACGGGACTTCATCCAGCACAGAGCAATCCACAGTATGCAAACAGCAATGGACGGTAAGCGGGTGCATGAGATCATAAACAAGTGTTCTGGGAGACCACACCTTTGAACTGTAAGGCATATCCTCAGCCCCCACCTTTGGAAGGAGGGAAGCGCCTCTTATGGTCCAGCAAATATCATAACTATTTCTGCAGTAATCCGCTTTCCAAGAGTCTGACCACCAGATTCTTCCCATCCCTGGTCCATGGTCCAAGGGAATGCAATGGCGCTTTCATCCATATGGAGACTCTGTATGTGGGTTTTGAACTTTCAGGGTCACAGAATGGCATCTCTGAGAAGATGCACTATATCTGTCAACTCTATCAATCTATGTTTCGGATAAATATGCAACATTAAATATTGTGCCAGGGACCGTTGCAGACGATGGAGAGAGAGTAGTAAGCGAGACAAATAAAAGTCCTACCCACAAGGGTTGGATGGGGAAGAGATAATGAAAAAACAAAAACCTAAAAAAAAAAAAAAGAAACAAACACAACTGCCAAAGAGAAATACATTGTCAGGCAATAAGCATAGGCATTCTGTTTCCACTGTTGAGGAGGCAGGAAGTCTGAACTGAGTGCATCAGGCTGCTTGCCCTGCTGGCTCTGGAGGAAGATCTCTGTGTTTTTTCCACTTCAGTTCCTTGATCCCTGTGGTGATCATCATGACTGCAACTGTCTTTCCCCATCCGTGCTGACTTGCTGGTGGCTAATCTGTTCACTTTGTATCTCAAAAAGGGTTGTTTGAAATGGCCTCAGGAGCATAACAAGAAAACCTTATCCCTAAATGGGATTACAGCCACCAATTACGGTTAGAATTCACAACACATATTTTAGGGAGATTCAATTTAGTTCATAAGAGACCCCAGATAGAATGGGACTGGGTATGTTAGAGAAATAGAAGATCAGAGTGGCTAAAGACCACAGAGTAAGAATCCGCCCTGGTTGGCATAAGGTTGAAAAATGAGGTCAGCTGAGGTGAGATTATAAAGGGTCTTTTAGTCCAGGAGGAGTGGATTTTACTCTGAATGCATGAGTCCGCTGAGTTAGGTGACGGAGGGTGAAGCATTTCTGAAAAATATGTACCCTCCTTCATATGTAGAGATGGCTTTGCACACCCGCCCTCATGCTGTCTTCCAGGAAGGGAGGTGACTTCTGCTGTCCCATATTCATGCTCACTCAGTCCTGCTCATACATGTTCCAACCAGTAGGGGAAAGTTCTTGGCTATGGGCCTGAGAAGAACAGGATGGCATCCAGGAGAGCTGAACCACAACTTTGGTCTTGAATACATTGAGTTGGCCGGGGATTCATTAGTTGCAAGTTACAGAGATACAATGTAGTCTCTATTCAGAAAGATAATTTGTGGGTGTGACAGGGGTAGAATTGGACTCCAAAGTTCAGTGCCAGCAGGGCTATCTCTGTCATGCACTCTGTCCCACTCTTAACTTTAACCTCATTCTCTCTTATTCCAGTAGACCTTCCTATGGTGATAGCCATAGAGGCAGTAGACAGGACCTCCACCATGACCCTGAGACCTCAGGGTCTCCTATTTTGAAGTAATGGCCTTGACATTTTTTATTGTGTGTCTGGGATCGACTGAAGTCATCAGTGCCATTCCTATTTCTCCACTTGACTCTCTGTAATATACACAGAGTTGACTAAAGGCTCAAAGAAATCTCAGGACTGACAAATGGGAGCCCTTTGGCCAGGGCCCGGAAGAGGATGAGTGACTCATTCTCATTAGATGATAGGACCGTTCTTGCACAGAATCTCATGGGATTTGTTGTCGCTGTCTATTGCCATGGAGTCAGTTCCAACTCCCTAAACACAGTAGAACAAGACGTAGTCCAGGCCAGTGCCCACCTCACAGTTGTATGTCTGAGCTCATGGTCGCAGACACAATCCATCGGGATGACAATCATCCTGCTTTTAGCTGCCTTCATAATGTCCCTTTCCAGGACACGTTTGAGGCATGGATTCCTGTTCAAAGTACATCTGCATACATTCTTCTTACCCTGGCTTGAGGTAGATGCACGTTAGTCTTCAAAGTGACATCCTTGCTCTTCAACAGTTTAAAGAGGTCTCATACAGCAGATTTGATCATTGGAATATGTCCTCTTATTTCTTCAGTTCAACTTCCATGATGGATCAGAGATCCAAGCAACATGAAATCCTTCACAAATTTAAACTCCTCTCCATTTGTCATCTCTTGGCTCAGCTGCTGTTCACTCCCCTTGAGTGGGGTTATGCATCCTCCATGCCATCATCTCCCTCCCCTACCTGCTTCCCATACCTGCAGGGCTGTAATTCTCATGGTTGGACCTGGAAGGGGATGCGAGGGTGGGAAGATTGATCATCTTGCTGCCATCAGCTGAGGTGTCCTTGGAATTTGATTCAGCTGAGTATGCACTGCCAGGAGAAGATAAGATTTCTACTCCGGTTCTCCATCCTGCTCCAGGTCCCCAGTTTGCTCCAGATCTCCAGCCTGCTCTGGACCTACAGGTAGCAGCCACATTCTCTATATTTTCTGATCTTCAGTTCTGCATTGTCCACCATCTTACGCCCATCAGCCCAAGCGCCCTGGACCTCACCACCATATGTTCCTATTTTGATGGAAAATGGACCCTTCTTGTGACAGGGTGCCCAGTAGAGACTGGTGGAGAGGTCTCCCAGGTACCTGGCCCACTTGAGATATTCTAAGCATGTTCTTTTTCCTGGACTTTCTGACTCCAAGACTTTGCACATGTCATTGTAATATCTTACTTTGTCTTCCCAGCTGCGCCAGGATCTTTTGTGTCAGCATTTCTTCCACTTGCTTTAGAGTTCTAGTATCAAGAGCCATTTTAAGAGTCTTTTCTGCCCCCCCACCTTTTTTCTTTCTTTCCTCTGTTTTTCGTGGCCTTCTTCTTTCTTCATGTTTGACGTTCTTGACATAATCACACGGCTAGTGTGGTGTTCCGTCATTAGTGTTCAATGCGTCAAATCTTTCTCTAGATGATTTCAACTTTCAGGTGGGATACATTTAAAGTTGTATTTTAGTTATCGTAGACTTGCTTTAATGTTCAGAAGCACCAACCTGAATTGACATAGGAGCAATTGCGTGTCTGCCCCTGGTTTTGTTTTGGCTACTGATAATGAGTGCTACCATTGTCTTTTGTAGTCAGTTTGATTCTTGTGTATTCCATCTGGTGAAGTCTATGTGTGTAATTGCCTCTCATGGTGTTGAAATATATATATTTGCCAGGAAGAAGCCATCAAGTAGCAATCCAGCTTCATTTCTAGCACCAAGACCAAATTTTTCAACTATTTTTCCTCCCTCTTTGTTTCCAACTCTTATGTTCCAATGTCTAGTAATGATCAATTCATCTTGATCACTTATATTTGATCGATTTCAGACTGAAAACGTCATTAGATTCTTCCATTTCTTCATCACTAGTTTTGGTGGTTGGTTTGTAAACTTGAATGATAGCTGTACTCACTGGATTTCCTTATGGGTATTGTGGCGGTCATGTCTTCATGATGTCAATTTCATGATAAGGATGCAGGCGTGGAGACTAGACTGCTAATCTGGAGATAGCCAATGAATAGCCAATGAGGCCACTGTGTGGGCAGGGCTGTCTCCTGATAATTCTGAGAAGTCTCACGGTATTTCCCAATTGGAGAAGAAAACCTTGACTCTCAGTTTCCAAGATGACAAACTACTGAGAAGACAAGATGGCAGCATGCTGATCGATCCTGATTCCTGAGAATGGAGGAGTCAGAGGAGAAGCCGCATGGGCTGCCCTGAAGCAGACCTCAGGGGCCAGAGAAGCCATAGAAAGACCCCTGCCAGCACTGAGATGCTGTACCACCAGTGGATACTGCTGATGGACCCTGAACCCTGGAAACAAGGAGCCATGGGAAGACCCCTGCCAGCACTGGGATGCCTCTACCCCAGCTGGATACACAAGACTCTGCACCCACTGGCCTGTGACTTCCTGAGTTGGAAGGAGACTTTATAGACTGGCATCAGACATATGGGTTAATATCGGACTTATGACTTTGAACTGGACTGGGTTGGGATGCTTTCTCAATGCCCCATTCCTCAAGTATATAAACCTTTCCCTTATATCCATATGCGTGTCTATAAATTTGTTTCTCTAGTCTACCTGGACTAACACAGGCATATACAAGGGAATACTTCCTCACCCTCCTCTGGACCCCCAAGTTGGAATAGTGCTGGGCAGAGCAGAGCTTTCATAATATGCATTTTCCCCACTAGGTAAGCATGGAGCAACTTGCTCTGAGTTAGTGCACTCAGTGGCATCTCCTGGGAAGGTTCTCTTTAGGACAATGAATTTTTTCGTAAAAGTCATTTCACTCACACCTCGTTTTATGTGATGGCCGATTTAAGAGAACAGTGCGTGGCTGTGAACTTTTGTTCCCAGTTCAGGAACAATGCCATCGAAACCATTGTGATGTTGAACATAGCTGATAAGGACTGCACTATGGAAAAAACTCAAGTATATGGGTGGTTTTTCTCATTTCAAAAAAAGGTGAGATGTCCATTGATAAAGACCTCATTGTTGATGTCCACCAACTTCTCAAATGGACTTAAATGTCAACTATAGTTCATTCCACCAGGTTAGACTGCTAATCAGACTTCCTATTTAGAAGTTTAGAAAAGATTGCATAGCAGTGTGCAACCAAAAAAAGGCCTGATTTGTGGCTGGTTATGCCACTATGACAATGCACCTACAGCCATCTCAATGTGTCAGTTTCTGGCAAAAAGCAGCATGTCTCTCTGGCCCCACGCACCTGACTCACCTGATCCCACTCCATGTGGCTTATTTTTATTTCAGAGAATGAACAGTGACATGGAAGGACAGTGATTTGACAATGTGGCAGAGGTGGGAAAAAATGAGGGCAGTGCTGTCAGCCATCCAAACAGATGAGTTTGAAAAATGTTTCCAAGAATGAAATCACAGATTTGACAGATGTGTTGAGTGTAACGGAGAATACTTTGAAGGTGATAAAGGTTATTTTTTAAAAAAATAAGTAAATAAATACATGGCTTTGAAAAATAAAACTTTATTTTGGGGGGGATATCCCTTTGTAGGTATTGCCCTCTTGCAGATAGTATTGTACTTTATTGAAATGGTTCTGATTTTCCTAAATTCACACTTCCTACTTTCTATGTTCTGATGATTAACATGTGTTTTCAGCTATTTCTTCTCATTGTGAGTCACACCCCATCAGCAAATGAAGGTTGAGAAAGCTTTCCCCCGTCCACCATCATTATGGCTTACTCTCCTTTGAGAAGCCAGTTTTTCCTCAGTCATATTTTGAGTGCCCTCTGATCTGAGGACTCATCTGCCCCAATATCTGATCATTTTCCACTGCTCAGCATAAGGCATTCAGTATACCTGACAGTGTCCCACTGCTATCCATAAGGTTTTCAGTGGTAACTCCTTAGGAGAGAACAACCTTCTTTGTTATCTCTTCTTCATCTGAAATGAAATGAACAATCTGAAGCCCATTCACCAAGGATGACCCTGCTGGTCTTTGAGATTTGGTGACGTAGCTTCTGGTATCATAACAACATGCAAGCTGTACAACAAACGGACAGACAGCCGTGGGTCCACCGGAACGGTGCTGACTTGCTGACTGGAGATGACCCAAAATTCCACCCGACACAGGATGAGATCGCAGCTCCGTGGAACACCAGTCCTTGGAATTGAGCTGCATGTGGTGGCCCAATTCTCAGTCACTCCTGTTCACGTCATGATGATGGCGCTACCTGTGGTTCATGGCACCTCAGGGCGAGTGGCAGATGACCTTCATCCTGTGTGCTTCCAGGATGTCAGATCCTTTCACAGACTCTGTCAGACTCTGAGCACTCTCAAGGACTCTATCTTCCAAGGACTTTGAAATAGTTGCTCTTGAAAACAATGCCTCTCTCGACCTTGGATGTTCTCTGGGGTTAGTCATAATCCATACCATGTAAAGAGCAAGCATTCCTCGCCCAGATCTAAATTATCATCGCGTTCTCGCCATTTCTTCTATGAGAAAAGAGGATCCCGGGTGGTGTGCATTGGGAGGCAATTTGCATGGTCTACAGTTTGAAACCACCCGCAGCTCTGTGTGGGAGAAATGAGGCTTTCCACTCTTGTCAAAAGTTACAGTCTCAGAAATGCACAGGGGAAGGTCGCTTTGAGTTAGCATCAACTCCATGGCTCCATGATGTGATACACAAGGGGCCTTTTGAAAAGTTCATGGAAAAAAAAATAATGGCATTTCCCTGTGAATTCTTTGAAGTCCCCTTTGCCGAACCCTTATCATGTCAGTGTCAAATCGTCCAGTTTCAAAGGAGTGTTATGTAAAGAAACACAGCCCTTCTACTGCTTTGTTTGCATTCCTCGCAAATCGTCAAAGAGATCTCAGTCTTTCGATTCTCTGCAGACATTCCATACGTGTACCGGGCAGTTCTCAGCTGCTGTGGCCTATCTCGCTTCCAAGTGTTTACTCCTGCCAGAACTTCTGCTGAGCTCCCAGTGCACGGGGCTTTCCCTCTTCCCTGCTGCTTATCTAGAACCGTGCTGTCCAACCCAGCAGTCACTCCGGCCACAGGTGGCTGCTGAGCACGTGAAATGTGGTGCCCCCAGATTGAGATGCACTGCCCCTCCAAAACACAGACTGGTTTGGGCGGGCGGGGTGGGATGGGGTACGATAGCAATATGAAATATCTAGCCAATGCTTTTCAAATAGGAATTGCCTGTTGCAATGGTGATAGTCTAAATGTATTGAATTAAGTAAAATCTATCATTAAAATTCATCCTACCTGTTTCTTTTAATTTTTTCAAACTTGGTTATCATTTTTCTAAATTGTTATCACACGTGCAACTCCCATTATATTTCGACTGGACAGCGCTGTACTATATCCATCCAAACTCCCTAGAAATATTTTCCTTTGCTCTCAACTTCTATGAGCCGGTCTTCCTTCCCCTGATATCTTCATGTGGAAACATAAGAGCCCTGTGGAGCGGTCTGCTAGGATGGAAACACTCCTCCGAGAAGAAGGTCAAAGGGAAAAGACACTAGATCCGTGATTCTCAACCTTCCTCATGCCGCGACCCTTTAAACTATTTTCATTGCTATTTCATAACTGTAATTTTGCTAGTGTTATGAATCAGGCAACACCTGGGAAAGGGTCGTTCGACTCCCCAAGGGGGTCACGACCCACTGGTTGAGAACAGCTGCTCTATGTTTGACTCTTAAAACATGTTTAAGCATAGCTTTTGGACTCAAATAGACATTTGGAGAACGAGCTGATATCACTGACTATCGAAATTGTCATCATAAATTTTTACCACATCCCACAGGAGAGAGTAACTTTTTCCCCTGGAACTTTTACAAGTCCACATTCCATTCCAGAGCATAAATGGGTTCATTCATAGAGGGGTGCCTCTCTACCCGAACCGCAGGGCTGTCCAGGGTCTGCCACAGTCCCATACTTTGGAGTCGACACAGCTCACAGAAGACAATCCGTCTTTGTGTTTCCCATTGGCAGACCTCACTTTCCGTTTTTGTTTTACTTTCACTGGCATAAGTGTCTTGTTCCCAGTCCATCATCACCAATAACTTAGGAATTTTTCCATTTATTCTTGACTCCACAGAGACAGTCCTGAGCCATGACAACAGTGCCACCCTGACTCACCCTTCCCATAAAATCTGTCTGGATGCTTGGGATGCCAGCCAAAGGAACTAGTTAATGGAACCTGTGATAAGAGATACAAGGTGTCTGGAAATATAAAAAGAGGATTTGCTCCAAGCTTGGAGATATTTTCAATCTGATAATCTTTTAAATCTTTCTTAGGGATCAAAAAGCAACATACTTTGACAGCTAACAGGAAACTCATTCCAATCTCTAAGTGTTCACATATGTGGGGGGAAAAAATTTGAATGTGGACAGAATAGATGTGCTTAAAGCAAATGCTAGCTAATGACCAAGAGAGAATAACTGGGTTAATGAGGGAAGGACTAGCTGTGGTTAGTGTAACCCTACACTTAAAAACCAACAACTTGTGGTGATCACTTAAGCAGGGCTTCCAAGAAAAGGAGTGGACGTTGGAAGCAGGAGGTTGTGGTTTTGAAAATGGCTCAGAAATGAACTTGAAAGATGGTTTTCTTCACATCTCCAAGGAAACGGAGGACAGGAGGAAGAATCTCTGTTATTCAGCCCCTTCCTCCTCCAATGCCATCTATTTTCCTTCAATTTGCCCATTAAAGAAACACACATAATACAATCTAAAAAGTTATTTGTTAACATCTGCTGTGCTTTTGTATGTAATTCAGTATTTCCAACAACTGCTTGCTCATGCTAACTGAGGAAGAGGAAACCGTGTGTTATGTAATTAACCATCATGTCAAAAATTAATGCTGGCATTTGGTAAGCCACTTCCTCTTCTTACAATGTGTCTAATTCATTTTTTTTTCAGCTGAGTGGGAAAATTGCACCTATCATCAGAAATTTCAAAAGTCAACTATCAATCATTGAGCAGATTCTGAGGTGTCATGCTTTTTGAAGATGTTTTGAAATAAAGGACCATTTATAATCTAAGATGGTCTGGTGCAGTCAAGGCTTACTGGACGTACTATGGACTGCCACGAGAACAAATGTATCTGTGTTGTATGAAGTGCAGCCAGAATGCACCTTAGAAGCAAGGACGGCGAGAGTTCGTATCATCACTTTGGACAGCTAATGCCAGTTCCTGGGCATCCCACTCGGTAGAGAAGAAGGGCACCAAAAAGAGGAAGGCTCTCAACAAGAAGAACCGACCCCAGGGTCGCATCCCCAGGCCTAAAGGGAAGGCTAGAGGTGAGGATGTGAGGCGGGTGCAGGACCAGGCAGCTTGGTTACAGAGTCGATGTGAGTTGTAACCAGCTCCGTGGGGCACCTCATTATGTCATCTGTCACGAGGCAGACAGACCAGCATGTGCCACTACAAGTTCCTTGGTGCTTCGCCCAGAGAGTTCAATCCCTTGTTTTGTTTTTGCTTCTCATGTCTGGACTGAACTGTCTGTGTGATAGTGAGCATGAGGAATCGAGTGTGGATGTCCTGCGGCGTGTAGGAAACATTACGGAGATAGAAACCATTAGCCCAAGTTAGAGGCGCAGCGCTAGAAGCCGTCAACCCAAGTTAGAGACTCGGACAAGCTTGAAGCCAGCTTCTTTACAGCATGTGCTATCAAGGTATGTCAGCAACCCTATTACAAAACAGACCAAACAAAACCTCAGTGCCGTGGAACCGGTCCAAGCTCATGGTGATCCTACAGACAAGAGTCTGTGGGTGTCTTGGGCCATAAAGCTTTCCAGGAATAGAGAGATTTCTCATCTTTCCCCCAAGGAATGAGGGGGAGGTTTGGAATACTGATTTTGTAGCTCATCCTCCACGGTGTAAGGCACGATGGCATCAGGACTGTACGGAGAACAAAGTCAAACCACCCCACCTAAGCTTTCTGTCCCCAGGTGCTGGAGCTGCTTCAATGACACTCAGCACCACCCACGATGACGACGATGACTAATGGTCACAGGAATAGAACTCTAGGGATCTTCCCCCATGGAGCCAGGGGCTGGTTCGAACCACCGAGCTTTAGCTCGGCAGTGGAGTGCTTAGCCATGGCGCCACCAGGGCTTCTGAGCCCGACTGCAGCCATCGCAACTCCCGGGGTCTACAGAAGCAGCCTCCGAAGCCCTTTCCCCTGGCCCTCTGTTTGCGCAGGGTTAATCCTCCACCCACAGTAATAAATGGCTGTATGTTCTCTAAGATCACCTCAGGACACCACCACCCCCGCCCCGCCATGCCCCCCCTCCTCTCACCATAAAACAGCTTCTGCAATGCTTCCAAGTCTGGAGTTCCAGAGGATTTAGGACACGGATAGCATCGGTTCGCCTGCTCTGATCTGGAACGAGGCAGGAGGGCTGGCTGGCATCCCTGCCTCTAGGTGAGACCCAGAGAAAGACGGGTTCCTTTCCCTCTAGCAAATGTCCTTTCTCCGAAGGAATCTGTCTTCAGAAAGGAGCACTTTCTGCGTGTCTCTCATGCTTTCAGATAGTGCTGGTTTTTAAATAAATCTTTCCATTTGCCTAGTAACCCATCGGTAAGCATTCTGATATCAGAGAATTGAACTTTTGATGTCACCGGCACTGACTGCTGTCAGGATCTTGTTCTTTTGATGGCCTGGCAGAGCCATTTGAAGAATTGGTGCCTGGCAAGGGCTGGAGGTTGAAAGTGAAGATGGGGACCAGCCAGAAGCAGGGGGACTTGGGTGTCCAAACCGTGGGCAAGAGAGACACATGTCAGCCTTGCACAAAGGTACACAGATGATCATGTAAAGCCCTCCTCCCTGTTTCAACATACGGAATCACTGGAATTTTATAAGGATAATTTGTCAAAGGATTCCCATATTGTGAAGAGAAAAGGAGAAGAAGAAGAAATACTAGTAGTCCTACTAGTAGTCTCAATACTAGTAGGTTTCTGCATGAAACTTGAGCTAAGACCAGAGTCTGTTGGAAGGAGCCCTTGGAGATGCTTTGATGTCTGGTGGTCAGGCTTCTCCAGGCTGTGGGAATGACCCATCCTGTCCTGTCAAACAGGAAGACTGTTATTTAGAAGGGAAAGAGTTCTGCATTTGAACTCCTCTGTGAAAATTGCTACAAATGACAGAAAATGGCCTTTATTTCCAGCCATCTTTTATGTAGCAGAAACCAAAGCCACTCATGTCATGTGGGTTTTGCCCAGTCTTCTTAAAGTAGTCGTTTTGAAGGAGATTGAATGTAATGAAACAAATGGGCACACCGAGTAACTCCCTGTGGTGGTTGAGATGGCCTGCCACATTGCAATGAATGCCAGTTCCTGCCTCTGGCTCTGGCACCAGTGTCTGGGGTTGGTTCCTGCTCATGGCTGCCTCGGGTGTCTCCAGTGAACCGGCCTCCAGAGGCTTTTCAGTGATGACCATCAGGTCTACTTTCTCCAAACATACCTCAGGGTGGACTCCATTGACCTGTATGTTGGCAACAATTGAGTACTTTTTGCACCACCTGTGGGTTCCCTCTGCCTGGGGAAGAACAGATGGGAAGCAGCGATTGAGTCTGAGCTGTTCCTGTGTGTCCAGTCCAGGGCTGGGTCTGTCGGGGCCAACAGGGATGAGTTCATCAGAGTCTGCCTTTACAGCCCTCAGGTCTGTAGGTCTGGCTGAGTGGAATCGAGGAAAAATAATGTGTGAAGTGAATTCAAAGTAGTTATATGAAGGACCAGAGAGAAAACACAAAGGGAAAATCACTATCAACAGAGGAGATGGATGGAGGAGACTGTGGTGGAAACAATGTCTTAAAAGACATCATATCAAGGGCTTCAGTAGAGAGAAAATGTTTTGAGAAGGATGATGGCAGCAAATGTACAAATGTGCTTTGCACACAAGGGATGGATGGATGGATAGGAGTTGTATGGGCCCCCAATTAAGTGATTTTTTTTTAAAAAAAGACGTCTCAAAAGATGAGCAGGATTTGGAGAAGGGATGGAGCAGTAGGCATCAGAACAAGGCTGGATGGGCATGTCTGCAGAGGAGGGGCTCACCAGGTTGGCTGGAAAATAGAAGAGGATAAGGAAGACTGGTCAAGTAGGCAGGGCCATGATGTGGAGCCTCCTAATGAGAGTCTTGGTGACGGGAGTCAGGCCTGCAGTGTAAATGGAGAGTTACACTCATGAGTCATTGTCAGGGGTTATCAGACTTAGTTGTGCATCGGAACTGCCTGGTGTGGTGGGGGCTGGGAGACTTTAAACATATTGATTCCTGGACCACATATTTGGAGAGTCTAGCATAATGGGTCTCAGGTAGAGCCCAAACTCTTGTCTTCATGTAGGTTGTGACACACCCAGGGATGCCGTAGGACAAAACAGACCTACCCCTGTGCGTGTCCAAGACCGTAACTCCATGGAACTAGGAACCCTGCCCTTTCTCCCACAGAACAGCTCCTGGCTTCAAACAGCTGACCTTGGCCTTAGCTGTCCAATGGGTAACCCACGGTGCCCACAGGGCTCCTCAGACGATAGCCAGGAAATTTCAAAAGCTCCCTGGAGACTCTAAGATGCTCCCTGGTGGAAAACCTTGACTTTCAAACAGATTATGATTCCATGGAGGTGAGACCTGTTCTCAGAAGCTCCCAGCCGATGTCAGTGGTCTGTGGACTACTCTTTCAGGAAGCAAAGGGCAATTAGAAAATGCAGGTGGGCCCGAAATCAAATCAAGAAGTGTTGCTAGTTTGGTTGCATCCAGATGGAAAAACCCCTGGCAAGGCTCTTGGTGTTATCCATCTCCTCTAAAATTAGAGAAAAGAGGAGGCAGAACGTCTTTATCTGAATTAAAATATGAAAATTTTTCTCATCAACAGTCAGTCTGCTTCGGTTAATGTCGACCATGAGGAGAGACTTTGTTATGGCTAGCGGTGTTTGTTGCTTGCCATCGATCAAGTAGATTCTGACCCACAGCCACCATCTTCCCGACTGAACACAACGCTGGGTGGTCTGGTCCTGTGTCACCCTCACCATCATACCTACGCTTGAACTTCTCATTGCAGCCACTGTGTCCGTCTATCTGGTTGATGCTTTCCTCTGTGGGGGTCCCCTAATCTGGTGTCAATTTGAGGATTAAGAGTGTAAGGGTGGGGCCTAGCCTGTCAATCTGGAGATAGTCAATGAGACCTCTGTGTGGGCATGATCTTCTCCTGAGAATTCTGGTACTTTCTTCTTAGAGGTGGGAGAAACGGCTCACTCCCTTGGAGATGCTCTACTGACAAGACACATGGCACTACACTGCTAGACCCCATGCCCTGGAAACTGGAGGAGCTCCTTGGACACCCCTGCCAGTGCTGAGATGCTTACAACACCACTGGATCTGAAGATATTCTCCCCACTGGTCAATGATCATCCTGCATTTGGCATCATTGTATGAGTTTCATGAGTCTGAAGAGGAGTTTATAGATTGATATCAGACATAAGGGCTAACATTGGATTTATGGGCTTGCCCTGGACTCATTTTGAGGATGTTTCCTTGATATGTAACACCTCCTGTATATAAATCTATACCTTATAGACATATGTGTTTATGAACTTGTTTCTCTAGCCTACCCAGATTAGCACACCCTCTCTTGAGGGGTTTGCAATTAGGTCTTGTAAGATGAAGGGCTACAGCGGATGGTGCAAGACATGAACAAGTAAGAATGATAATAGTAATATATGATTTATCAAGGGTTCAGAGAAGTGGAAGGTGGGGGAGGGAGGGGAAAAGATGAATTGATAATAAGGACTCAAGTTGAAAGATGATGTTTTGAAAATGACGGTGGCAAATTATGTACAAATTTGCTTGATATAATTGATTTATGGGGTGTTATAATATCTGTAAGAGCCCCCAGGAAATTTATTTAAGTTAAAAAAAAACAAAAATAAAAAGAACAACCAAAAATGCTCAGAGAACATGTTGGATCGGTCTGTCTTCCGAGCTGCGGCGGAGCAACGGTTAAGCACTCGATTAATCTACCAAGCAGTTCCACGGGAGAAAGATCTGGTAGTTTGCTCCGTAAAGATTGCAGCCTAGAGAACCCTGTGGGGAAGTCCTCCTATGTCTCACAGGATTGTTGGGGGTCAAAAGTCCATCCCACGATACTTAGCAACAAAAGTATCCACTGCAATGTCAAGGCCACATAGGAGCAAGGGGTCAAAACGAGATATGGCAGACATTTCCCACAAATCGTATAAACTCGATGTGTGGTTCCAATATCCTGACACAGCGATTGCATGCCTGTTCTGATATCCTCTGTAGATACATCTACTATATGATAAACGCTTATTTGAATAACGTCAAAAGGTACAGTGGGGTGATTTCTCTGAGGAGGTACATGAACAAAATAATTGAAGATTTTGCTCTGAATACAGTTCTGAATATGACTTTGGTCCCATCATTGTGCAGTCTTGGCCACATCCTACCCAATGTAAATCTCAAGTCCTCGTCTTTAAAAATAAGGACAACCCTCTCTACTCTAATTGCCATTGTGTTGAAAAGACCAAATGAGAGAGCCCAAGAAGTAGCCTGGACATCAGCCAGCTCCGGATGAATGCGATTATGAAGGTGGACATCTGGAAACCCATCTTGGCATGAGTGTGAGGACCCTCCCTCCCATTTTTAATGGCTCCCAGATCTGCTTCCTGTGGAAGGCCAGGATACTGCTGAGGGGTGGTAGCAAGATATCACCAGGTTTTGTTTCTGTCGTGGCCTTCCCTTCAAATGTCCCCAAAGTGTCCCTACCAGATGCCTTTCGTACCTAATAGAGACTCACAATGAACTGTATCTTCTTTGGTTATTGTACTGACTGCCACTGGGTGCTCTGTAAATACATTAATGAATCGATGAATGAATACCAGAAATGGGGTAGGAAATCAGGCAAGAATATACTCTGCCTCTGGTGAGCTTCCAGTCTAGTGCAGAATACAGTTGTGTCATCAGATAGTTGTCACACACTGATAGATGCTATGATACTAGAAGAATAGGAACCACTTTCAGCCCAGGAGAAGGGCACCTGTCCAAGACATCAGGCCATAAAGGAAGGATCTGAGGAGAAATAGTGTCTCGATACACTCTAATGACTATACGGGAGCCAGGAAGCAAGAACAGCATGTTCATAGGCTTGGAAGTGATAAAAAAAAATCTGGTACGTGATATCTGATATAGAAACTCCACTGGATGAACTGGACTGTACCTCAGACAAATTTGTAACCTGAGTAGTTAAGTTAGAAAACACATGGTGTCTGAGGAAGCAGAAAGCAACTGTACTAAGATTGTTCATCTGTTGGTAGGCAGACAAACGTGGTCTTACTACATCAATGATGTATATGCTGTATTGAGATATGTATTATTCTAACAAACCTATGACAGACATTCTCAGTGACTATTATTGTAAATTTCCTTGGCAATTAACCCCTACTGTTTTTGTAAATAGCATCCATCCATGAAAAGATTGATTCTGTACAAATGAATAATTCAGGTAGTATGATATGGTGTTAGCCTACATTGGCCCCATATCCTTCTCTCAAAAGGGCTTTAAGAAATTAGTACCAGGAGCTAATCAAAGACTGCATTAATGGATCATTATGCCCCAGGGGAATGACCAATAATTTACCCATAGTTGTAAATTAACAGGGAAGTTTTGAAAGGGAGCAAAAGACGTATAAAAAACAAAAACACCAATCCATGGATGGGTTTGGGGCTCACACTAAATACTAGCTCCAACTTAAGAACAATTAGTTCTTAGATCATGGCTCTTCTTGATACTTGCAGAGTTATGGGCATAAAATGTGACAAAGAAATAAGATAGTGCCAGGCAACCAGATAAAGTAGCATCTGGAGTCTTAACAGGTTGTCTCCAAATAAGCAGCCATGTAAGTGAGATGTCAATTAAGTCCACATGGAAGAAGCGCACCCTCATCAGTAAATCATCTACTTCGAAGTCAATAGAGGGATGGATTTCAGAGCTTAAATTGTGAGAATTGGTTTGCAGAAGGCTATGGACAGTGGGAGCCCAAGATACATTGTGGGAACTACATAGGAAATAAGCTGGTGCTCTCCCTCTATCCTTAGTTGAGGGATGGAAGGAAAGTGGTTACTAAACAGAGTGCATTGAAGAGATGACTACAGAAGATCAAAGAGATAAACCTGACTTGAACAATTAAAATTTTGTCTGATGCACACTGGACCTGATCTGGCTTTCAACATTTTCTGTATTTTTGTTTGTTCATATTAGGGTTTTATCTCAGATGTGCTATGTCATTGGGCAGGTCACCCTCTTGAAGTTGTGCTACATATCTTTCTGTCTTTTGGTATATGAAACCCAGGGTTGATGCACCTCTAGGGACAGCAAGTAGTATAAGGGTTCCCGGAGGTGAGGGTTGGGGGAAGGATTGGTGAGATATACAGTGGCGGTGGTGGAAGGGGGTATAAGAAAGATGATGTCAAGTAGTCCAGGAAGAAAAAGAATGTTTGGAAACTGTGGCAGCAATTGTACAATGCCACTCAATGTGGTTGAATTATGGAATGATGCAGATATTAACTCTAAAGTAATAATGAATTAAAATAATTATTTTTTTGTTTTTTGTTTTTTGATTTGGGGCATCACTGCCTGTGTCAGGCAGGGTTCTCTTAGAGAAATAAAAATCAGGATACCAGTAATTCTTTTTATATATTTATATAGAGAGAAAGGTATATAAGATAAGAAACAGTTAATTCTCTATAAAGCAGTATAGATTGCCGGTGCAACTCATTTGCGTTAGGCAACTAGAAGACTGGCAATCCTTCACGTCTTGAGGGCCACTGAGTAGTCCTCTGTAGAGCAATTCAGGCTATCTGGTCACAGGCAACAAACAGCAGAGCAGGTCACCAACAGTCAGCCAGATGACAGAGTCCAACAGTCCCCAGCTCAAGAGATGTCTATCCCAGGAGCGTGGGGAAGTAGGGCTTGAAGGATCCTCAACTCACAGCAACACAGTCCATGATTAGGTGTTCCACGGGTAGTGTTGCTTGGAGGTCGAGGCACAGGACAAACAAGGCAGCTCGCTGGTCCGAAGATCCAAAAGCAAGAGAGAGGGTGGGACTTGCCGAGCCCTTCCTATCTCTGCCCTTCAATTCATCCTGCATGTTCATTGGCTGTGCCCTCACAACAGACCCACCAATCTTCTGTGGCCATATTGGCATAACAAACCTACCCATCACACTGCCCTCTGGTGGTGGAAGTAGGAGGCCCAGCCTTTGCTCCTGTGGAGCCGGAATTGAACCTCCATCCCAGTGAGCCGCAGTCCCGCGCACAACCACTACGCCACCGGGGCTCAGCCCTGAAATAATTATTTTTGTAAGCATGCTGTATGCTGAGAACTGGAGAGATTTTAATAAACTTGTCCATAGAGATATGTGAGATATAAAAAAGCTTTTCCCCGGCTTGTCTCCCCCCAATGTATGTCAGACCTAGAACACTGCTTGCAACTAATGTTAAATGATTTTCAAGTTATCTCCCTGAAGGCATCAACCATCCAGAGCAATCAGACTACTGTCTGGTTCACCGTAAGTAGGGCTCACTCCCTGCTGTTAAAGACAGTGGATTGTTTCCATGGAGAGCCTTCAGAATAAGCCAATGAGCACCATGATGATCAAGGTTAGGCTGCCATCATGAATCTAAGACACACCCATCTTGTCACACGTGTACCCCTAACCCTTCCTCTTTCTATTGCATGTACACCCCGAGGTCATCCCCTCCCATTGCTGTATTGCCTGTGGTACAACCCCATTCTGTGAGGTACGTGGCTACCTGTAAACAAGGGGCTGGCATGCCCCCCAAATATATATAAGCCTTGACTAGAAATAAATGATCTCTCTCCTCCCCTCTCCGCTTCCCGCACCTCTACGTGGACCATCAAGAGGGGCTGAGGTGAGCGTGCTCACCTCAAATGAAATGTGTCTGACTCCTTCATCTTATCCTCTCTCTTACCTCTCCCATTCTCTATGAATTTACTATAACCTCTATGTATTATAATCATACAACTGCGCCTACAAACCCATATTTGTCAGGGACTTGGTCTCTCTGACAGAGATACATGCCATCCAATCTCGAGCTTTCTTTCTTACTTTTTTTCTGGATCTTCATCGGCCATAGCCTACATCTATGAAAGACAAAGAATCTCCAACAACTTTTGTGTTTACTCACTAGTGTCACACCCACAACTTACACATTGTAGCCCCGTAAAGAGGTCCAGTCGGGGTAGGGGTGGGGCCAGTTCTACCCTGCCCTTGAGGGTCACTATGATTCAGAATCCACTCAATGCCAAGAGTAGAGGGAGAGGGTGACCTTACTAGAATGAGAAGACCTCTCTGGTCTGTCTCTGAAGCTCGTGTCATAGCCTTCTATAGAGCATTGCAAGGAACACATTCTAGTCAGAAAAGGGCCCAATTAATAGACCCTATCTGATGTCTAGGGAGAAAAGCAAGGCTCTGACTTCTTGGTCTTGGGATCTCCCAGAGGCAGTTCCGCTCTGTCCTATGGGGTCATTATGAGTCAGAACTCCATGAATGATAGTGAGTTTGCAGTACATTGATCTGATCCCTCTTAAGAGATGAATGTCCAGAAAGCCAGACTGTGAAGTATCTTCTCCACACACCTTTCCAAAGTCAGGATGAGCTTGGAGCATTTCACCTGTGAGGGGTGTACACACCCAGGGGCTCTGGGGCTGGGGCTGGCCAGTGGAAGGGATGAATGGCGTGGCTTGTCTCAGCCTGTCTTTCCCGTCTGAGCCCAATGCAGGGCTCAGAGCCGGCAGCAGGGCTGAGAGAGATGGATTGTCCGTTCCCCCTCAGGTCAGATGTCACCAGTAGACAGACTCAGCCTTTCTTGCTGTCCCAAAGTGGCCCTTGGGAACCACAGCCTCTCCCACTCTGCTTCACACCCCTCACGGCACTCTATTCAGGTCCAAAAAATTAACTCCTGCCCGTGACTCAGGGAAACAAGCTCTGGGCACTGGCAAGTCGAAAACAACTAGGTTCAGGCATCTCTACTGAGGCAGGAAGGGAAAGACTTCTCTGTGATCTTTCGATGCATTTTCCCTCGTGGCATTTTCCTGGAAATTCACAGACAATGGCTGTGGTGTTTTGGAGAACAACTGCATCCATTTTTATAGTACCCTGAAGGATCCCTGGTGGCTCATTGGACTGCTGACTACAAGTTCAAACCCACCAGCTGCTCAGCGGAAGAAAGCGGAAGTTTTCTGCCCCTGTAAAGATTGGCAGCCTAGGAAACCCAACGGGATCATTCAACTCCACCCAAGAGAGTGTCTCTACTGGATGGCAATGGGCTTGGTGTGTGGGGTTTTATATAAGGTGACCAGATGTCCTGCTTTTTAACAATTTAACAACGCCCCACGGCATTTTAAAATTTTATATATATATATATATATATATATATCAATACTATTTTTGCATTCTATGAAAATTTTTGTTGCTCCATATAGACCAAAATTTTAATCAAGAAACCACCACCACCACCCCTGGGTCAATGGTGTCACGCTTAAAATCTGGTCCCTTTAGTTTTATATCATAACTGCCAACCACATGTGAAGAATGGTTCCCAGGTAATCGAAGAGATCATCACGCAGGCAAAGTTATTCCTACCCCAGTGAAGCCCACATTTATGCCAACCTATACACTTCTAAGTTTTAAAACCCAGAGTTGATGTTCATTATGCTTATGGCAAGCAGATTGACTGGTTTGTGAATAGCAACAAAATAAAAGATGTTCCCCAAAGTCAGGAGATGACTGCAGCGGCGTGCGAAACACTGGACCCCGGTGGCCCCAGAGCATTCTAGCACTCGCTCCTGGCAGCTGCCCTGAAAGAGGTCTGTACTGAAGACTGAAATTCCCTGCCATGAGAGACCTGCTTACACCAGGCCAGAAGCTGCCACCTTCTAAGAGGATCTCTTTTCTCTGTGCAGGGCAAATGCAACTGCTTTCTATAAGTCAGTTAATTGGCATACTTTTGAGAAGATTCTTCTGACATATGTCACCTGGCCACCATCACTCCTCTGGTTCGATCTCATGGGTGTGTGGCCCATATCAGACCGTAAGGGCCCTGAAGTTGGAAACAAGCATCTCTTCCCTTGCATGGATCTCCTTTTAGGAACCATAGAGAAAAGACACCATCAACCACAAGGCCAGAATCCTAGTCTAATGAGTCCCTGTACATCATTTCTTTACTTAGGGTATGCTTTGACCCCCCAACTTCAACCTTCGTCTTAGTTTCATTATTTAGGACTATTGTTAACTGTGTGTAATTTTCCAGAACCTTCATTTTACCTTTTTTTTTTTTTTAAGGAGGTATCTTTCTCTGAGCTTCATGAATTTTGCTGTGATCAACTCAAAGTCCTGTGTGAGATAAACACTCGGGATGAACCTACGATTTTAGCCCAATGAATGCTCAGAAATGAAACCACAAACGGGCTGTTCTGCTGGGACCAGTAGCTGCCTGCTGTTAGCTGGGGAGGAAGGACTTTCATTTGTTATTGTCACCAAGCTGACACGGTGCCAATCCCCACATCTGGAAGCAGTTAGGAAGAAAGAAAAGGCATGAAAGTTTGGGCGTCATGACCCTGCTATCTTCCTTTCGACTGCTTTATTTATTCATTTACTGCTTTGGAATGATCAACTTAGGTCCCCAGAGTAAGTTATAGAAACCAAAATTAAAAATAGGCTATGGCTGTCACAACCCTCGAGGAAAACAGGCTATAGCCTTATTTATGAGGGCTCCAATGAAATTTTTATCCAAACAAACAAGTTTTTGAAGTTGCATATTGTTTTTTACTTTAATCATCAAGCCAAGTCTTCATAAGCCCTACTTTGAGTTGTGTGAGTCTCTCCAACTTGGCAGAGGTCTGCCACATCTGTCTTCAAGAGCTTGATGGAACGTTCATGTGTTTGATTCAGATAATCTCTGATTTGCACATCACAGAGATGCACAGAGACACAGATACAGAATACATGAGTGCACACACACACACACACACACACACACACATTGGCCTGCCTTGCCTATATTCAGCTGCAAGCAAATGGAAAGTTAAGAAAGTGCTTAAACTATGCTTTGTTCACCATATCACAATGTGATTTTTCTAGAAATAGGACCCTCCAGGGCCAGAGGTCTACTTTTTGGGTTACTGGTGTCAGAGTTTGAAGAAATTTAAGCACACACACACACACACACACACACACACAGACTTTGGATCCAAATCAAGCCTTGAGATATCTAGATCAACTTTAAAAGATTATCTTAAAATGAGTTATGCAGGATGACTTTTTTCCTTGTCCATTAAGAATAAACATTCAGAAATGCAACTCTTTCAAGTTCCTGTATGTCTTGGGAAGGATAAAACTCTAACAGGAACCAGAACTTCAGACCAGAAACCCTGTCTTCAGCACTCAGCCCGTGTCTTATTTCTGGTTTGATGAGTTGCAGTTTACCTTGCTGACATGGCTTCATTCTCCACCAGAGGATGAATCAGTCCTTACTGGATTCCCTTCCTGCACCTCCCCATCCCCACCCTATGTGGTTGGGTACTTCCCTTTGAAGTTCCCTATAGGCATGTATTAGGCATTTATTGTATATGCTTCCAGATCCTCTACCACACCACAAATGCCTCACGGCCAGATAATGACTCATCTCTAAATCCACAGCATGTAGGCCATTACGGGGCTCGAAGCATGAATTCAGAAGATGTCCATGGAATCAATTAAGAGCCACTTTCTGGGCAAGCTGGCTGTCCATATTTGTCCATCGTAGTTTCTAAAATGATGTAAGTGACCCGAACTATCTCCACTTCTAGTTCAACTATGACTTCAGAAATGTGCTAATGTAAGCAAATCTTCTCTATGCTCCCCTTGAGGTCATTTTAATTCATGTTCCCAGTATTTTTTCCTATCAAATATTATTTTAAATGACCATCACAGTTCCACATAATAAAATCAATCAAGTAATAATATACCACTTTAATAGAACAAAAGAAAAGAACTAAATGATCATCTCAATTGAGGTAGGAAGTGCTTTTGACAAAACCCAACATCTGTTCATGATAAAAATAAATGACATAAATGAGGGATTAAAGAGAAAACCCTCATCACGATAAAAGATATTATTTCAAACCCATGAGGAATATCATGCTCGGTGGTGAATGTTTTCCTTCTAAAATTAGGCACAAGAAAAGGAAGCTCGATTTCACTACCGATATCCAACATTGAAAGGATCGGGGTTGCATGGTGAGTGAAGACATATTGAAGACTCACTAAACACGAGAGTAAAGGTTCAAACTCACCGGCTGCTCTGTGGGAAAAATATGAGGCTGTCAGCTCCCACAAAGCTTGACAGATTGTGTAGGGTCATCAAGAGTTGGAATTGACTTGATGACCTGGTGTAGTTTGGGTTTAATTCAACATTGAACTGGAAGTTCTGGCCAGAACAATTAGACAACAAAAATAAACAAAATGGACCCAAATTAGAAAGGAAAAATAAAACAATCTGTTATAGGAACAGTTCCAAATAATCCATGAGAAAGTGACAAAGGCTACTAAATGAACTCCAGAAACCATCAGGTACAAGAGTAGCACACCCAGAAAAATCAATGGTGTTTCAATACGCTAGTAATGAGCAATCTGAAAAAGAAATCAGAAAACATGTTTACAGTGGCATTAAAAAGAACAAGCTACCTAGGGATAACTTTAACCAGGGAAGTTGAACACTATAAAACTTTGCTGAAAGAAAGTTAAAATTGCTTGACAATGCTAGACATTCTGTGTTCATGCTTTGGAAGATTTGTTATTACAGCAATGCCAATAATATCCAGGATAATCAGCACAACCCATGTAAAAAACTGCAACAACAATATAGAGAAGTCTAGTTGTGTGGTTGCCGTTACCTGGTCTCACCCTGAACCTTCTTACCTACCTGTCCCATTGAACTTCCTGCTGAATGGTTCACAAGCAAATACATTATTTGGGCAGATATTTAAAGAACATTTTGAGAACCAGCATTTACTGTTACAAAAGAACTTTCCAGGCAGGTAAACCAAACTTAGCTAATACTCAAAGAGGAGTTGAAGAAGTTTGGTGTTCAATAAAGTCTAGGCTGGGTACATGACATGATTCATGAACCAGAACCACATACTCTTCTCTTTAGATGACAACTTCCAAAAGAGCAGCAAACATGACGTTCATATTGAGATTTCCAATGAAATATTTTTCTAGCTTAATCTTGATACGTTATCTATTGTGTAGTGAATACTTGAAAATGTGCAAACCACCCGTCCACATCTGTGCATGAGCTGTAATCTTCACAGCAACAAAGCTCAGTTAAATGCAACTGCAAATAGATTAATATAAGGTATTAAAGACATAGTTTCCTTTAGTTATTCTTGTTTTTAAATTTCCCATTGAATTTTTATCTGTTCCCTTTATTTATAATGAAGTTTCTGCGTTTCATTTGTTATTATTGGGAAAAATAGATAACTCAATACTCAGAATCATGTGGCATTGCAAGAGGTTTAGAGTATCCAAGACAATCTTTAAAAAAGAACAAAGTCAGAGAACTCACACTTTGTTTTGAATTTGTAAAGAGTATTTTAAATTTTATTCTTCTTCAAGATTGTTTTGGGTACTCAAAGTGAACTACACGTGAACTTTAAGATTGCCTTTTCTATTTCAGCAACAAGAAAAAATTGTTGGAATTTTTATTATAATGAAATGTTCAAAGGCCTGGAGTTAGAAATCCAAAAAAGAAGAACACACTCAGAACATCTTGTGGTGAGAGACTAAAGGAAAAACGCAAGTTGAAATGTCGAAGGAGTCTATGGGCAAATATAGAAAAAAAAAAATGAAGGGAATACTCACAGTCACTTTACCCAAAAGAATCGGTCTACATACAACCATTTCCGGAAGTAGCATATGATCAAGAAGCAATAGTACTGAAGGAAGAAATCCAAACTACCTTCAAGGCATTAGCTAACAACAAGGCTAAAGGAAGTGATGGGACACCAACTGAAATGGTTAGATAAACTGACGAAGCACGGGAAGCATTCCATCTTCCCTGTGAAGAAATTTGGAAGGCCACTAGCTACCTGATCCACTGACTGAAAAAGATCCATCTCTGTGCCTATTCCAAATAAAAAGTGAACGTGTAAATTATCAAAGTGTGTCATTAATATCACATGCAAATAAAACGTTGCTAAACTTAATTCAACAAGGGTTGAAGCAGTGCATTGACATGAAGTTGCCAAAAATTCAAGTCAGATTCAGAAGAGGATGTAATGAGGTATATCACTGCTGACATCAATGGATTTGGCAGAAGGTAGAAAATACCAGAAAGATGTTAACTGTGTTTTATTAGGTCTGTAAAGGCACTAGACTATGCAGATCACAATAAACTATGAATAACATTAAGAATAATGGGAAAATCTAGAACTCCTCCTTATACTCATGTAAAACATGTAAATATACACTAAGAGGTAGTGTGACCAGAACAAAGGAATTCCGAGTGGTTTAAAAATCAGCAAAGGTGTGCATCAAGGCTGCGTTCTTTCCCCCTAGTAGCTTCATCTGTAGGCTGAGCAGATAATCGTAGAAGCTGAACTATATGAAGAAGAACTTGGCACCAGGCTTATTGGCTAGCCGTCTATGAGATGCAAGTGACACATCCTGGCTTGCTGAAAATGAGGAAGGCTTGAAGCACTTACAGATGAATATCAACGACTACAGCCATCAGAAAGGACTACAATTCAATGTAAAGAAAACAAAAGTCCTCACTGGACCAATAAACAGCATCATGATCAAGAGAAAAAGTACAAAGTGGTCAAGGATTTCATTTTACTTGGAAACAAAATCAATGTTCCTGGCAGCGATGACAAGAAACTAAATGACACATTGCATTGGCTAAGTATGCTGCAAAAGACCTCTCTAAAGGGTTAATGGGAACACATGTGACTTTAAGGATTAAGGTTTACCGGGCCTCAGTTATGGTATTTTTCAATTACCTCATCTGCATGTGAAATTTTTAACACTGAATCAGGAAGACAGCAGAAGAGTTGATGACTTTGAATTATGGTATTTGTGAAGAATACTGATGGTTCCATGGGCTGCCAAAGGAACAAACAAATCTGTCTTGGAAGAAGTACAGCTAGAAGGCTCCTTAGAAGTGAGGAGAGAGACATTGTCTCACGTACTTGTTATCCAGAGACACCAGTCCCTGGAAAGAACATGCTGCTTGTAAAGTAGAGGGTTGGGTTGTCTGCTCAGTGTACAGATGGGAAAAATATGGTAAAAGTAAGGTCAGCAAAAAAGAGGAAGTTCCTTCATGAGATGGACTGACATGGTGGCTACAACCATGGGTTCAGAGGCAGCAACAATCGTCGGGATTGCGCAGGGTTCAACAACATCCAACCACTACTATCCAGTTACCAAGAAGCCGTGCGGGGCCAATGGTCAAGCACTTGGCTGTCAACTAACATGTTAGTGCTTGGAACCCACCAGTCCACCAGTTGCTCTGTGGAAGTGTGCTTCCTTTAAAACTTTACGTGACAGTTCTGCTCTATCCTATTGGACTGCTTTGAGTCAAAATGGACTCTATAGCAGCATGTTTGCAGATTCACTACAGCAACAATCAACACGATGTGGTACCAAGATAAGGACAGACATATAAACCAATGTTATAAAATTGAGAGTTCATAAATAAACCCACACATGTCTGATGAACCCATTTTCAACAATGGTGCAGGACAGTTTTCTGCCTGCAAAAGACCTTGCAAAAGATGGATGAAGACCTTGCATCATATACAAAAATTCACTCAAAATGTATTAAACTAAAACCATAAAATTGTTCAGAGAAAGAATAAGTGTAAAATGTCAAGACCCTGTTTCTCTTTTTTTTGGGGGGGGGGGGCATCACTGCCTCTGGTGGTCGTGGGTGTTACCCAGTGCCGCTCCTGAGAGCCCCCACTGGATTTGAACTGCCAAGCCCAAGGAGTGCAGTCCTGCACTCAACCCCTTACGCCACTGGGGCTCAGTCCGACCCTGTTTCTCTTAATGGATTCTGTAAAGTTATTTACAGCAGATGCAGTTAGGTTAAAATGTAATATCTTATTATTATTTTTTCCCTTTCTTTTGACCCATTTTAAAGCTGTTTCAAATTTAAAATTTTCTGTTTTCTTTTTGATTGAGGTTTTGCTGTGTTTTGCTTAGCCATTGTTTGTTTGGTTTGCTTCCCTGTTTATATTTTGCATGATTTTCGGTATATGAAAGCCAGGTTAAGGAGATCTATTGAGAGAGTAGCTGGGTTGATCATTGTCTAAGGGATGATGGGGGAGAGGGCTTTCACTGGCTCATTTTCAGAAGTAGATAGTCAACAGGTAGAAGCCATCTAAGTTTCCACCAACAGACGACTGGGTAAATAAAATCCTTTTTACTACATTTATCTCTCAGAACTCACAGACAACAAGGTGATCCTCCTTGCCCTAGCAGGGCATGAGAAGAAACCATTCTCCTGTTGATTGTGTTGTGATCACACCCACCTTCTTAACATGGTTGAGCAATTAAATTGTACGATAGCTGACATGCATGCCAACACGTCTACTTTCAACACTTAAGCAATCCAACTTTCTAAATGAGGGAAAGACTTTAACAGGCATTAGCCAAGCAAAATATTGCGATGACCAATACATACACATGAAAAGACGTTCGTGCTCACTCGTCACTGGGGAAATGCAAATCCAAACCACGATGAGATCGCATCTCTTACAGCTAGAGAGACTATTGTGAGAAAGAAAGAAAAAAACGGAAGCTAACAAGTGTTGACAAGGATACGGAGAAATGGAAACCTTTGTGCGTTGCTAGTGGGAATATAAAATTGTGCAGATGCTGCAGGAAAACAGTTCTGAGGTTCCTCAAAAGTTAAACATAGAATTACTATCTTGTTGTCAGTTGCAACCATTGCGCAACAGAAGCAAGTGGTGCTCAGTCCACCTTCCCTCTTCACCACTGGCCTTTCTGAGCCTGGGGTGGCAGCTGTGGATTCTGAGCTTCTATCAGCCTGGGAGTCTCCTATGCAGTATTCTACTGGACAGTATTTGGTTGTTTTCCATTGGGCTTTCACTGGCTACTTTTCAGAAGTAATAGTCAAAAGGTAGAAACAATCTGTGTTAGTCCGGGTAGACTAGAGGAACAAATACATAGACACGCATATGGATATAAGGAAAGGGTTTATATACAAGAGGAATGGAACACTGAGAAAGCATCCCAACCCAGTCCGGTTCAAAGTCATACGTCCGATATTAGCCCATATGCCTGATACCAGTCTATAATGTCTCCTTCAGACTCACGAAGTCACAGGTCAGTGGGTGCAGAGTCCCGGCGCTGGCAGGGGTCTTCCCATAGCTCCTGGCTTCCAGGGCTCAGGGTTCATTAACAGCATCCAGTGGTGGCAGAAACAACTCATTGCTGGCAGGAGTCTCCATGTGGTCTCTCCAGCTTCAGAGGTCTGACTTCATCAGGGCAAAGCCGTGTGGCTACTCTGGCTCCTCAGACGCTGCCATCTTGTCTTGTCTGTGATTAATCGTCTCTGAGACTAACTCCCAACAATTAGGGAAGATAGCTTCTCATCTCCACGAGGGAAATATTATGAGATTTCCCAGATGTATCAGGAGAAAGCCATGCCCACACAAAGGCCTCATTGGCTACTCAATGGCTATCTACAGATTAACAGGCTAGACTTCACCCCTACATCTCAATCATGAAATTAACATAAGCACGTGATGGCCACACAATCTAAGTTCCCACCAAAAGATGACTGGGTAAATCAAATCCTTTCACTACATACATCTCTCAGAACTCACTGCCAACAAGTTGATTCTACTTCTCCAGCAGAGCTCTTGGTGGTTTCAAACTGCTGACCTTGCAGTTCACAGTCCAACATGAGACCACTCCACCACCAGGGTTTCTTTATGACTATGTGTGTGGGGTGGGAAGAGGGCTGTATACTTGTCATGGGTTGAGTTGTACCCTTGTAAACTACGTGTCAATGTGACTGGACCACAATTTGCAGTGGTCTGCCATTTATGTAATGATGCAATCATCCTCCATAATGTGATCAAAAGTGATCAACTAGCCAGTGGTAAGTGGATTAGGGTAAGATGTAGTACCCTGACTGGGGTCATAGCCCTGATCTGATGTAAGGAGGTTTTCCCTGAAATGTGGCAGCATCACCTTTTATCTTAGACAAGATTAAAGGGGAGAGAATGGAGGAGAGCCAGTGAGTACCACTAAGAAAGAAGAACCACGAGCAGAGCATATCTTCTGGACCCAGGGTACCTATGCTGAAAAGCCCCAGGCCCAAGGACAGACCAATGTCAAGGCATAAGGAAATTTTAAAGGAATGCCAGGCCTATAGATGTTAAAAGATGTAAATTTCCTCCAGAACCATATAGAAAACAAGCCTTCCCTTAGAGATAATACCCTGAATTTCAGATGTCTAGCCTCCTAAAATAAATTTCTGTTAAAGCCATTCACCTGGGGTCATTTTGTCACAACAGCAGTAAGCAATTAAGACAATATTTGACCACAATAACATTAAAATTAAATGTTAAAAAAGATGGAATGATCATGGCATTGGTTTGAAATTTTCTGAAAAATAAAATTTGATATTTGAACATTGATTAAGAAATTTTAAAAGCTTGGGGTTTTTAGATACCTGGCCATTTTTCTTTTCTTTTTTTCAAATATGAATTTCCTATAAGTACAGAGAGAGTCACAGACCCAAAAATCACATTTTCACTTATTTTACGTTTCTGATGCTTTAAGAGAAAAAATAATTATGTGGCAGACACATTATTTCATCTCCAGAGTGAAAAGCCTTAGGAAAGAACATGATTAGTCTCACCGATCAGAGAGTCTGACAGATGAACCTTGCCCCAGTGATACTGCCTCAGCACAGGAAGTGAAGGTGGGTGGGGTTTTCTCTTGGGGAAGTCCCAGGTCACAAGAGGCTCGAGGACAGATCTGCTCAAGTCCTTCAAGTGTCTCCTTCCAGACCTTGGAAAGAAGACAGGGATGTGCTTATCACAAATCCAAGAGAGCAATTCATACCCCTGTTGCCTTTAGAAGGCGAGTAACCTTTTTAGTTGCTGCATTCAAATTGTAGTTTGATCCTGGACATCAATGACCAAGATGAGTCAGTGACCTGGTCACTTTTCAGTGCATGCTCTTCTTTGGCTGGCTCATAATCTTGACTATTGGCGTGGTTTTGCCAAGGAATCATTCTTACATTCGTCCCTTCATTTATCATTCTGTGAGGAAAGACAATATAGTCTAAAGAGAGGGCAAATATGGCCGCCAAAGACGTCTTGGAACTAAGAATGGACATGGGGCCTTGCAAGAAACCATAACTTGTGTATCAGAAGTTCAGTAGAATTTCATTTAAAAGAAAACAGCTCCTATTTTCAATGTCCTCAGCGACTGGCTATATCTGGATGTTGAACACAGAGCTTTACTAGGTCTGTTCTGATCCATATATAAATCCTAGAGGAAGAGGAGGAGGACCGTGTATTGACATGATTGGAGGGAACAGAACCAGCAGTAAACCCAAACCAACCAAACTCTCTGCCAGTAAACCAATGCAGACTGATAGCAATTGTGCAGTACAGGGTAGAACTGCCCCTGTAATTTCTGAGACTATGACACTTCACGGGAACAGAAAGCCTAGTCTTTCTGTCACTGAAGTTGTGCACCTCCTTTTGATACCTTCCTCCCTTGGGGCATAAACCTGGTCTCCATTATCTGGGGAGTTCCAGCTTCTTGACATTCACCAAACAGCGAGTACAGAGCATTGATATTGAAAGTTGGGAGTGGCAACAGCAAGCTTATTGAGGATTGTTAAGTCCTTCTACTGGATCTGCTCAAAGGAACACTGGCTTCATGATGAAACAAATCCAGTGGCACTCATCTATGTTTAAAAAGGATCTTTATCAAAAGTGGTGAAAAAAGGCTGATGGTGCCTGGCTATCAAAAGATATGGCATCTGGGGTCTTATGGGCTTGAAAGCAAACAAGCGGCCATCTAACTCAGAAGCAACAAAGCCCACATGGAAGAAGCACACCAGCCTCTGTAACCACAAAGTGTCAAAGTTATCAGGTATCAGGCACCAAATAACTAAAAATTATATAATTATAAATGAGGGGTTAGAGATTGAAGACCCAAAGCCCATCTGTAGGCAACTGGACATCTCCTTACAGAAGGGTCTTAAGAAGGAGATGAGCCAGTCAACGTACAGTGTAGCAACAATGAAACACGCAACTTTCCTCTAGTTCTTAAATGCTTCCTCCCAGCCACTATCATGATCTCAATTCTACCTTACAAATCCAGCTAGACCAAAAGATGTACTCTGCTACAGATAGGAACCGGAAACATGGAGAATCCAGGAGAGATGAGCCATGTAGGTCAATTGGTGAGAGTGATAATACCGGATGGGTGGAGGGAAGGTGAGGTAGAAAGGTGGGACTGATGATAAGGATCTACATAAAGCCTCAACCCTGGGGTAGGGACAACAGGGAAGTGGGTGAATGGAAACATTGGGCAGTATATGATATGAAAAAATAATAATAATTTATAGGTTATCAAGCATTTGAAAGGAGAGATAATGAGGAAGGAGAGGGGAAAAATGAGCACATACCAATGGCTTAAATAAAAAGCAAATATTTTGAGAATAATGATGGCAACAGAAGTACAATTTTGTTTGGCATACAATGGATGAATGTATGGATTGTGATCAGAGTTGTATGAGCCCCCAATAAAAATATTTTATTTAAAAAAAAGAAGAGCTTTATATCAAGAAGTAGGGAGGGGGCAAAAAGGAGTTTATACCAAGGGCTCAAGTAGAAAGAAAATGCTTTGGAAATGATGAAGGCAACATATGTACAATATGTTTGATGCAATTGATGTACGGAATGTTCTAAGAACTATAAGAGTACCCAATAAAATGATTTTTTAGAAAAAAAGAAGTAATCATATATTAAGAAAATATCTCAGCATAGTTCACCACAAGTTTATAAGTCTGATATTAGTTCCTAAGTTCCTCTTCAGACTCACTCAGCTACATGCAATGATGCAGAAGGCAGGAAGATCACAGGCCAGTGGGTGGAGAGTCTGTGGAGCCAAGGTCAGTGGAAGCATGGCAGGACTCCAGCAGCTCCCAGGGTCACCATCAAGCAATAAGCCAGAGAGGGAGAGAGATGATAGAGAGATGATGATGATGATAGATAGATAGATGATAGATAGATAGATAGATAGATAGATAGATAGATAGATAGATAGATAGATAGATAAAGATATCCCAGGGTCCTCCTTATAAGAAGACCACAGCCCCAAGGAGGCACCATCCAGCAGCGAATGATCTGGTTGACAGGTTGGATTACACCCCTAAACTTCCATACATCTTCAAGTTGACATAAAATCATCCAACAGCAACAGTGAAAGTGACAGTTTGGAAGCACCTGGCCCCTGAAAAGGCTTCACCCTTTGTGATGGAACCCAATGCTCATGCATCCCTCTCACCCCCTCACCCCCTCACTGCCCCCACCAACATTCCCTAGGGAAGCTGAGCCAGGAGCTAGGACGGGGGTTCTCTGAGGTCCTTCAGAGTGTACCTGACCTAGAAGGTCACACAACTCAGTCTAGTCCAAGGTGCAGGGTGGGCACCAGTGAGCACCTGTGTGTGCCCCTGACCAATCCATTGGAAACAGGTGTGAATCGCTAGTGCCATCATGGGCCAGTGTCACACAGGGCAGTAACTCCTGTGTCCTCGCATCTGCATGGACCTGCTCCCAAACCAGACTATACAGAACCTGTAGCAATGTTTATCACTCGTGCTCATTGTGGGCTATTCTGTGATAAGCACAGCTGTAAATGGCTCAAATGCAAGGTTTCTCAGATTAGATGGATAGGAACAATAAAATTGTGTCATAAAATCTTTCTACTTTGAATTACTGCATTGTCAGTTATGACACAGCTAGTGACTGACTGAGGGGGAAGTGCCTATTTTGATTTTTTTCTCCTTCCTTTCCTTTAACCACTACTTCATTCTCAAAATTCATTGGTGGAGGTTCACAGATACAAATTACCACAGCACGGTAGCTAAAACACCAGAGAATCTGAACAAGCTAGCAGCTATGAAAGCACTGGCAGCATGCAAAGCAACAGTCTGTGCTGGAGCATGCTCAGATGACACCATGGACTTCGAAGCATCCTTATAGTGGAGTCATAATGGCAGCTCTGATCAGCCTGTGTTAGAAGATTCAAAGAGTAAATAAACATCGAGTTTTAGTCTTCTAAGTATATTGATACATGTAAACAGAGATTTAGAAATATGCTTTTGCTGCTCCAATTGACTCTGGGGTGTTTTCATTCAATAAGAAATGTCAGATGCCTATACAAAAACACTGTATGCACTCAGACAGTGTCTGATCCCCAAATTGACACTGCCGAAGAGGAGTCCCCAGTGGGAGGAGCACTCCACCAGAGTAGTCTAGATTGGACAATTAAGGTCACCTCAAAGAGGCCGCTGGATTTCCTCTTTTCAGATATTTTTTTCCTGAACCAAACCAATGCATCTCTCTTATGGAAAATCAATTCCCCTAATATCAGAGTAGTTATGAACTGAGCTGACCCCAAGGGCAGCACTTCAAAACCAACAGCCATTGGCAAAAGAAAGCAAAGCTTTCTACTCCTGAAAAAGTCAGAGGAACCCACCAGGACAGTTCTACCCTGTCCTTTGGGGTCGCTATGAGTCAGAAGCAAATAAATGGTGTTAAGTTGGGTTTGCTGTTTTTGTAGTTAAGAAAACTGCTCTTTGGAGAACACTAGCTTATTTAGGAAAGTCAACATTGGAATCTAATGACATTTTAGGGCTGAGACTACTGTTCTGTTCCCATTGATATGTGGAAATTAAAGCTATTGGGGAGGGGGTGGGAAGATTTGCTCAGCATAGAGATTGAATAAATATGCCAAGGACACAACCCTGACACATGTCTTTCTTGAACAGTGTGTCCTCCCTGTTCACCAGATTGACTCCCAATCCATGCACAGGTTCTGCATGAGCACAGCGAACTGTTCTGGATTTCTCATTCTTCTCAAGGCTATCCATAGTTTATCATGATCCACACAGTTGAAGGCATTGGCATAATGAGTAAAACACAAGCAAACATCTTTGGTATTCACTGCTTTCAGCCAAGACCCATCTGACATCAGCAATGATATCTTTTGTTCCATGTCCTCTTCTGCAACCAGTCTGAACCTAAGGCAGCTTCTTGTTCATGTACTGCTGCAACCATAGTTGGATGGTCTTCTGCAAAAACTTACTTGTATGTGATATCAAGGATACTGTTCTATCGATAAAAGTCATGTTCTTTGAGTCATCTTTATTTGTAATGGGTACAAATATGGATGTCTCCCAGTCTTTGAAACCACCAGTTGGCTTGGTGATTGTCTTCCCAATTTCTTAGCATAAACAAGTGATTACTTCCAGTTGAAATATTTCAACAAATATTCCATAAATGCCCGGTGTCTTGTTTTCGACTGAGGCTTTCAATGCAGCTTGAACTTCTTTCTGGCCCTTTGGTTCTTGCTCACATGCTATCTCTTGAAACAACTGAATGTCAACTAGTTCTTTTTGATACAGTGACTCTGTTTTCTGTACATCTTCTTTTGATGCATCCTGTATTGTTCGGAACTTTGCCTTTAGAATCTTTCAGCATTTAAACTTCAGGCTTGAATATTTTCTTGAGTTCTTTTGGTTTTCTAACTCCACATCTGTGTTAGTCAGGACTTCATAGAGAAACAAATCCAGAGACACTCATATGAGTATGTGAGAGAGTTTTATATCAAAGCACAATTGTATATGGAGAAAGCATCCCAGCCAAGTTCAGATCAAATTCATAAGTCTCATATTAACCCTTAAGCCCATAACTTCCTCTTCAGAGCCATGTAGCTACTTGCAAGGATGTGAAATGCAGGAATATCATAGGCCAGTGGGTACAAAGTCTTGTAGATCCATTGACAGTGGGCACACCTCCAGGGCTCTGGCTGTCATCAGTGTGGCTCCATGTAGCTTATCAACAGGATGTGAAGCAGAGAGAGGGTGCATCTTGTCTCCAGGGAGGAAGACAGGAAGTTCACAGAAACCTCATGAAGAGACCATAACCAAATGGTGGCATCAGTCTGTGACCTGACTGATAGGCTAGACTCACCCCATTCACATTCTCTTCCCTCAGGATGAAGATGGTTTTTATTTTCTCTCTGGAGGAGAAAGGGGTGGGGGGGTGGGGGTGATGTTCTCCCAGGGCACACCAACCTAAAGAGGGAGCACGTCCAGAGAATGGGCTGGAAGAGCAGGACCAGCATCAGAGGGCTCTTCTGTGTCCACTTCCAGCCCTTCAGCTGCAGGAGTGCCCTCCAGGGTCACCCACCTTGGCATGGCAACTCCCGCATCCACAGAGGCACATGGAGATATCTGCTGGTATCCAATGGCTGGTCCTTCAAACTGGGACTCTTCACCACCAACCAGCTGGTTGTGTGGGGACTGTTGTGTGGGAGACTCTGCCCAGCTTCCATGGTGGGGGGGCGGGGGGGTAAGGGCAGCTCACTGGCAGGGCTAGTGATGCTGGGAAGACTGGGCAGGTCCCAGGGAGGTGTTTTGGTTACCAGTGAGTTCCAGCACTCTATCAGGAGTTTCCAGCCATACAAGATCCTGGCATCTCCTGGGGTGATTCTGAAACAGGTGTCATGGGGGGAGGGGGATGCTGTAGTCCCTAAAGGGTAGCTGCATATCCTCACCAAGAGGCACCTGGTGAGTAGCAGGGATGGTCCAGCTGCAACTGCTGCCTCCGGACATGGTTTCTAGCTCTCTCCTCTTCACTCTTAATATCCTCAGGTTGACACGAGATTATGTAACTACCGCAAGGTCTTTGCAAATTTCATTATCATATTTGACTTTGTCTTTCCTATCTGCCTCTTGGAATTTTCAGTCCAGTTCTTTGACTTCATCATTTCTTCTGTTTCTGTTAAGCAAGCTTCTGAATCTCTCTGACATCCACACAGGTCTTTTCTTTTTATCTTCTCTTTGGGATGGCCTTGTACTTTCTTCATGAATGATGCTCCTGATGCCCTCCTACAGCTCATCAGAGCTGCTGTCAATGTGTCAAATCTGTTCCTGCTGATATTTAAAATACTGGTGATATAGCTTCCAGCAGCACAACAACACACAAGTTAAATCACAGTAAGACAAACTAACAGACAAGTGGTGGTTGCAAGTTTTAGGGGTCTGAATTTAAGAACTCCACATGGTGGGGACTTGAAAGGCTTGGCGTCCTCTGGAATTCATGTTGACCATGTCAACTCTCTCCCCCAGTGCCCACGCACCACCAGAATCTGTGGGGAGGGTGCCAGAAAAGAGGCTGGGCAGACTACAAAGGCCAGTGTCCCTATTGACAAACCCAGGTCCAGTTTCTTTCTTAGGTTCCTTTATGAGGAACCATGATATTTAAGCCATGTTCAAGCACACTTTGGGGTTATTATACACATTTTTTGTTGCTCTTGTATGCTCCACAGACTGTGAAAGTAGTCTTTTTTATAAGATGCCTGGAAAAATTTTTTAGTAATTATTGTCCCAAACAAGCCTCCCTTTCTCTTTTTCTAGATGAACGTGGAAATCAAATAAATGTAAAAAAAAAACACCAAAAAACTGTCTGCAGTGTGCTGGTTCTCCAAAGTTGGCTCTGGTACATCTGGAGATGGTGAATTCCAACTCCTCCCTGCCTCACCTCTGGCCACTGTCCTCAGTGAGATGCATGTTTGCATTGACAATGCTCTGCAATTATGCTTCTAAAGGGTGTGGTGTGTGTGTGTGTGTAAATGTTTCATATCTAAACAGTAACAAAGTATTAATGCAAATCTCTTCACTGAGCTCATAGGAACGCTCAAGTCATGAAAAGTTACAGATGAAGGAACTGAAGTCCAGCAAGATTACTTGACTTTCCCCAAAGTCCCTAAATCTTTCTCGAGGAAGAGTTAGAGAGAGGCTGGGAGGGCTCTCCTCCTTGTGCACAAAGACCATCTTCCCTAGGAACTGTGGTGCAGAGAAATGCTCCCTGCCCCCAGAACGGAAAAGCTTCCCCTAAGACTCAACTTGAGCTTGCATCTCTTTGGACACTTTCCAATAGCCTGTGCCAAGTGGCCAGGTTGAAACAGATAAATGTTTGGGGTTTTTCTTTTCATCTCAGTCCATGAGTATTTTCTGGTAATTACTGCTCTAACTGCTCTGGGATCCTCTTTTCAGTGACCTCTAATAGGGAGTGCAATTATAATAATAATAACTCACATTTATTTGAATCTATACCATGCAATCAACCCTATGCTCCTGGAAGGGTCTGTTTTATTCTCCTCTCAATATTACAAATGTAGCAACTGAGAACAGAGATTGGGACTAACTTGCCTGAGGCTACATAAGGAGTCCGCAGCTGGTTTGAATCCAAGTCCTCTGCCCCAAGACGACTTTGTCCAGCAGTACCATGACTCGGGCAAGGCTGGCATTCACTTGGCAGATTTTGTCAAGGGTGCTTCATACCATCTTTGTCATCCATCCTCCTTGGGAATTTTCTTTCCTGGATCAAGTGCATCCTGATATCGAGAAGGGGCTATTTTCACAGCAGCATATGCGCTGGACCCGAGCCACTGACGTCTCTGTGTTCTTGACCTTATCCTGGCCGGTCCAGCCTCCCCCACTCCTCCACTTAGGATCCACCCTGGACTCATTGAATAGGGATTGCGTGGGTGCCTTTTTTTTTTTTTTAATTCTTGACCACCAGCGGAGCAGTCGGGCAGCAATTCTTCCTGTTCTGTTCCCTGGAGTCTTTCTTCCTTGAGGCTCCAAAAAAATGGGAAGCGAGTAAACACCGCAACGAGAAAAATGACTCACAGACAAAGTGGAGCTAAATCCTCAGAGCCTCATCAAGCAAGAGTATGAGCAGCAGTCTCCTCTCTCAAATCCCACTTTTGCACAAAAAAGTCTTTAATCCAGACTAAAGCATACGGTTGCCAGGCTTCCTGCAACAAGCAGTTTAGATGCTATGTGGACAAAGAAAAGGAAGGGAGCAAGTTATCCAATGTGGCAGGAGGCCCCAGACCTGGAGTTCTCTCTCTCTCTCTCTCTCTCTCTCTCTCTCTCTCTCTCTCTCTCTCTCTCTTTCTCACACACACACACACACACACACACACACACACGGGCAGGTAACACATTTGCATGAGGGCTTGAAGGACTGGGCTCTCCCCAAGAAGACCAAGATACAGGCTTGGTGTAGAATGGTCTGGGAAACTTCTTATAACCTAATGGTCTTTGCATGCCAAGAGGCCATTAGGAACCTGAGTTGGGTTGGTTTTCTTCCCTAACCTGGCAATGAATGGCAGTGTCTTGCTTGAACTTTGAAATTCTCTCCTGTGGCCTTTTGGATCTCCCTGGACCCTCCTATGGCTTCAAGTTTCCTTCTGGACCCGCTCCTCATCCTTTCCATGCGGATTCTCTCCAGGGTCCTGCCCTGCTTTCCCTTCATCCTTGGACTCCTCCTCTTCCTCTCAACGTGTGTTCCCTGCATGGAGCTCCTCCAGCCCAGGGACCCAGTCTCCACATGCACACTGTTGTTGTCAGCTGTTGTTGAATGGAGTCTGACTCATGGCCGTCCTGTGTTTGCACAGCAGAATAGCTCCTTGGGGCTTTTTAAGGCTGTGACCTTTGGGAACAAATTGCCAAGCCTCGTGCTGAAACCACTTTGGGGTGGGTTCAAACTACCAACCTAGCAGTCAAGCACTTAACCATGCAAGGACTCCTACAATGCTAGACTCTCAAATCGACATCTCCAGTCCACACACCTCTCTTGAACGATAGGTCTTGAGGGTACCTCCATTCAGGGATCTTCCCCTAGAAATGCAGGTGGCACAAGGAGAACACAACGGCAGTGTCCCCAGACATCCGGGGATGATCTTCATCGGTGCGCCCGTCAAGGCGCCCATTCACCTCCGATCCATACCTCCCAGCAGTTATTTTTGTCTTCTGCATTTCCCTGAACCTCCATAACCAACTCTCTCTCCAAGTCCAGTCAATGCTACCATGAAGGTCTCCCTTCGACCTGTTTCCTCCCAGCCAGCCCCCTCCCCCCATTCTCCCAACTCAGGCCCTCAATATTCCATCCTTCCTCCAGTTCTAAACTGCTCCACTCTGTGCTTCTCCTTGCTTCTGATCTCCTCATCTCCTCCACTGTCCCGCAGGCCCCCATGGCTCCTGCCTCTTCCTTTCCACTCCCTTTCCATCAGTGATTGGACACTTCTAAGCTTCTCTTGACTGTTCACTCCTGACTTCCACCCTTACTTGCTCCTTCCCTTCTCAGACAAGAGTCTAGAAAGCGTTGTTTGCAGTGCTCACGTCTCCACCACCTGTGGGCTGCTCTCCCTCCAGTTACCATCCTTTGGCTTCAGCCTCCCTACTGTCCTGAGACAGCGCTCTGCAGCCAGGTCCCCAGTGATCTCTCTGCCACCAACGCAGAGGGCATTCCTCATCTCTGGGGTGTATGCTGCCTGCCTCACTGTTCACAGCTTTCTTGCTTTCTTTTTTTTTTAACTTTCCTCTCTCCACAGCAGCTCCCACTCCAGACGGATTTCCTCCTGTTGATCCTCCCTGTCCATCACCTGCCGTCAGCCCATCTCTTGCTCCACTTGTCCTCAATGGGGACTCAGCCATTCTCCAAACTTTGGCTTCCCAAGTCTGAGTCTCCATCCCAGATACCTTGCTTAATCTTCAGAACCAGCTGCTTGCAGAACGCTTTACCAGGATCAGGCATCAAAGACCCAGAATAAAAATTCCTATTATCGTGAATGACGGGGAGTGGGAAGTGGAGACACAAAGGCCATCTGTAAACAATTGGACACCCCCTTACAGAACAGTCACAAGGAAGAGATGAGCCAGTCAGGGTGTAGTATGGCACCTTTGAAACATACAACTTTCCTCTAGTTCTTTAATGCTTCCTCTGCCCCTTCCCCCACGATCGTGACACCAATTCTACCTTACAGATACAACTAGACCAGAGGATGTAAACAGGTACAGATAAAATCCAGAAACACAGGGAATCTAGGACCTATAAATGCTTTAGGACTCATAATGAGAGTAGCCATACCAGGAGGGGAAGAGGAAGGTGGAAAGGCAGAAAGGGGGATCACAGTGATCTACATATAGTCCCCACCCTGGAGGATGGACAACAGAAATGTGGGTGAAGGGAGACACCAGTCAGTGTGAGACACGGAATAATAATAATAATAATAATACTTTATAAATTAGCAAAGGTTCATGAGGGGGAAGAGGGAGAATTAAGGAGGGAGGGAAAATGAGGAGCTGATACCAAGGGCTCAAGTAGAAAGACTATGTTTTGACAATGATGCTGGCAGCAAATGTTCAAATGTGCTTGACGCAATAGGTGGATATATGAATTGTGATAAGAGTTCTATGAGTCCTCAATAAAATGATTTTTTTTTAAAAAAAACAGTTCATCAGGATGAATCACTAACACTTGGATCACAGTATGTTCAGAAACTATGCTTTCTCTCCCAATACCGCACCTTCTTCCATGACCCCCTTCCTAAAAAGGGGGCCTCCTTCCATCAAGATGCCCATGTTCAAAGCACCTGAATAGTCCGTGCTTCTTTCTCCCCCACTCCCTTTACAGCCTCCAGATTTTACCTACTCTTACTCTGGTTGCTTAGTGCTCATGCAGTAGATTGGTTCAAAACTACGTCTGTGGGAGAAAGTCTTTCTATTCTCCTGAAGCGTTGGGGTCTCCAAGACTCACAGGGACATTTCTGCCCTTGTCCTATGGGGTCCTCCTGAGTCCATACTGGTTCGGTGGATTTTGAACTCTACATAGTCCTCTAATTTGCCATTCTCAGCCCTCACAGTCACAGTTTAAGATTTCTGTTGCCTTCGTCCCGGTGGGTGGGTCTTCCTGCCTGAACCCAAGCTTCTTTTATGTCATTCGTCCCTCCCAGTATTAGCAGGAATGCAGCAGGCACCATTTCCCTGGCACCTTCAGGACTCAGCATGGCACCTGTGGTGGAGGAGGAGGTCAGGGTCCAAGACACACCTGCCTGCCACTCCTCCCTTTGATGCTAGGTCCCCAGGCTTCTGCCAAATGAGTGTCTTGCATTCCCTGAAGACAGGTCTTCTTTGCAGAGCTAACTTCTTCTGCATCAGGCCTACACAAGAGTTGTCACCTCCGGTGAGGGTCAGGTGCCTTCTCTGGGTTCTGAAGTTCTCCAGCCCAACCCTTTACATGGCTGGGGGACGAAGGAGAGGGAGCGTGCAGCTCCTCCAAAGTATAGGCTAGGTTTTTTCAAAAAGCTCAGGACCCCTTTCTCTCTTCTCTGTCCAGGGCCGGCAGAGCCAGGCGGGTACATTCCAAGAGCTTGATTGAGCCCTACCTTTCAACCATTGGAAGACTTATTTACTCCGAGCTCCTCCAGGCAAAAATGCTGTCTCTGCAGTCTCCAAGTCGCATCTATGTGGCATGCTGGCATGTGCTGCCAAGATGCTTGTTGAAAGTGATAATGTGTGGATGCCAAGGTGGTGCGCCGCACCCTGGCTCAAGTTTCTAGGGGTAAGTTAGAAGTCTGACAGATCCTGCCCCCACTGTGTGGCGGCTAAGGAAACCTTTAGCCCTCTTACTCCCAGCAATCCGGTAGGCGAGAGGGCGCAGTCTGGTGGGAGACGCGGGTCTGGGGATCCGAAGGAGCCCCTTCCCTCCCAGCCTGCATTGCCTTCCAGCTTCGAAATCGGCGCGGGGGGTCTTTGGGCTCCCGGGTCCTGAGAGAGAGTGGAGTTAGAGACCGGAGCGGGTGACGTTAGCGACCGGCCCAGCAGTGCAGACCCTTCCATTGGGAAGACAAGGAGGACCCAGGCTCTTTGAGAGCGGAGCCAAGCTGTTGGGGAGGGGGGGGGTCTTGCTGGGGAGGCCCGTGGCAGGAGCCAGGAGGACTTAGCGGTGAGTGAACTCCGAAGGGAGGGAGGGAGGGAGGGTGCGAAGGGCTCCGCGCCGCTCCGAGCCCCGGGGGGTCCGCGCGGAGGCTGGCGGCAGAGGCGCCCCGCTGGCCGCCTGCCCGCCCGCCTGCCCGCCCTCCCGGCTGGCCGGGCTTCCCCGCCCCTGGCCGCCGCCCCCTCGCGCGGCCGCTTATTTAACCTGCGGGGGGCGGCGGAGCAGAGCTCCGACTTCCCGCCGGCCGGCAGCGCGCGTCCTCCGACTCCATGGCGCTCCTGCAGCAGCTGCTGCCCCTCGCCCTGGCGCTGGCCCTGGGCCCGCCCGCGACCCTCGAGGGCCCCGCCAAGTCGCCCTACCAGCTGGTGCTGCAGCACAGCCGGCTCCGGGGCCGGCAGCACGGGTAAGCCACGCCGCGGTCCCGCGGAGGGCGGAGGAGGGACGGGACGCCCGGGTTCAGCGCCGCCACGGGGGCGCAGGGGACAAAGCAGGAATGGAAAGCTGCAGCGTGAGGGGCCAGGCAGAGAGGGTAGTGGGGGTGGGGGGGGTAGGGCTGGCGAGGGGGTAAGTGGAGGGAACGACTGAGGCAGGCGCGCAGCAGGGGGCGGGAGGGCGAAGCTGAGCACAGAACCCTGGTTCCATCCTGGAGCATGAAATGAAGCGAACTTTCAGCCTCACCTTCCAGCCCACGGGGGCCGGAGGCAAGCTGGCAGATGTCTGTCCAGAGTCACAGAGGGAAAGTGGGCAAGTGGGCGCTGGGGCTAAGAGGCAGCCCACCTAGAGGTAGCCCACCCAACAGTGCACGCTCTCTGGACCCGCCAAGTTCTTTCGCCAGCAACTCCAGACAGGAGACTGGGAGAAGGCATTGGGGAGCCAGCACCGCAGGGGCGGGGGCCGGGGGGTGGGGGTGGGACCCCTGTTTACCTGCCCGTTGGCGGGACGGTGCACTTGGGTGCACAGCAATTGCATGTTACCCCCAGTGCCTGCCAGGTGTAGATCAGGGAGCTCCACCAGCCCCCACACATTGCACAGATGGGGAAACTGAGTCCAGAGCTCATACAATGGGAATGGGATCAGGGTGGGTTATTCCACGTGGGTCAAGGTTAGAGGTATTCCTTTGAGACGCTGAAGAGGCATTGACTTTAGGAGGCCAACCCAGGCAGAGGGTACACCCCAGAAGCCAGCTCTGCATACACGAGTCAGAATACACACCTCAAACTCAAGCACACTGCCATCCAGTTGCCCCATCCTAGTGGCCCCATAGGATGGACCAGGACAGTCCCCGTGGGTGTCCAAGACTTTCCACTCATTATGAGAGTAGAAAGCCTCTTTTTTCTCCCACAGAGCAGTGGGTGGATTCACACTGATGACCTTCAGGTTAGCAGCCCAGCTCATAACCACCAGGGCAGAAGCAGGCCATGATTTCTACATTGGAAGCCAGGTCACACCTGCTTATACATAACCAGCCTTGGCTGCAACCTGCAACCAACCTTTTTTCACCACTGGAAAAAGCAATAAGGCCAGTAGTGGCTATGCCCAAATGCCTCTGGGCTCTGATCATCCAAACCCAGACGGTCTCCAGCCCTTCAGTGACTAGGTAGATGTGTCCTTGAAGCAAAACTTCTTGTACTGTGCTTGTTGGCGGCCGTCGTGCAGTCCCATGCTTAAGATAACACAACGTCATCCTCGTGAGTGATGACTAATCAAACTGCTGGCATCGTAGGGCTTTTCCTGTCAGCAATGTGGAAGCCGGTTGCATTACCAGGCCTGTCTTCATAATCTTAGTCTCCTGGCTCCTCTGAAACACTGGCCTCCCCTGGGAAGTGGGTGGGGGCTGTGCTAGGTTCATTGGTCAAGGAGTACCCTAGGTCTCCTTCCTAGGATGCCAGAATTTTACTCCAGAACCTCTGGTGACCTCCAAATTCACTGTTGGGGAGGTGACTAGAGAGGGCTTTCTAGGTCTTTCTCCGAGTCTCTGGTGCTCTGGAGGTGGGTGGGGGAGGGGGGTTCTTTCGGTTTTTTGTGCATAGTTCTTAAGGCGTAGGTACCCTTGTTTCCTCTGCTACAGGATTTCGGGTTTTTCCTGCCCTTGCAGGCAGGCACTCAGGGTCAGTGAGTGGATGCTGGGAGTTGACCTGGGGTGAGGGGGTGGGCAGTCTGGTCACTTTACAAGGGGAAATGAAGCCAGGCCAGGCACTGGCCACCACACCAGGAAAGAAATCCCAACAGTCACAGCACTTCTGTCACAACACTGGGATGACCATGAGAGGTTAGGGAAGTGAGAGAATCACCTTGGCCATAGGGTTTGTGTGTTGGTAGCTCAGTGGGTTGTGTGCTGGGCTGCTAACCAAAAGGTTGATGGTTCAAACCCACCAGCCAGGCCTGGGAGGAAGATGAAAGAAACTTTCTGCTCCTAGCAAGGTGTTCAGACTCAGAAACCCTGGGGAGCAATTCAATTCTACCCTCCAGGGTCACTCTGAGTCAGAATCAACTCGATGGCTGTGGGAGGGAATGAGTGGGGTATGAGGGCAGGCTCGGAAAACAAAAGTTAAAGTGTGAGCAACTGCCCCTTCTCAACTCACCTTGCCCCTCTGCCTTGCTTGTCAATGAAGCTGGTCATGTTTGGTCGCCAGAGTGTGCCCGGGAGGTTTCTGTTCCTGCTGTACTTCAACCAGGAAGCAGGTGTGGATCAGCCAATAGGCAAGGGAAACACAGGCTTACTTACTAATCTGTAGCAAATCCGTTCATATCTTTCCACCGCATCAAAGAGGCTGCGTCTAGGAATGACTGACAGCTGCCTGCCTCTCAACCCCGGAGCACTGTCTTACAGACATGAAGTCTCGTTTCACATTCACAATTCATACCCAGCCACCAGCACAAACACAGGGTTAGTCGTGCTGCATGGTGAATCCGAGGTGACCGTTTCCCCATACCTTGTCGCTGGACTGTTCCTTAGTGAACCCCACTTGGAATTCTGGGCTAAGATGAAGCTGGAGCTGACCTGGCTTACGGGACCATGCCAGCAAAGCAGGAGAAGACCCAGATAGCATTCACAGCAGCACTGTCACCCCCACAGCGAAGACTCCTAGAAGATGTCCCAGAGCTTCCACCAAGAACCAATCACCTCTATTTGGAACTCCGAATCACCCCTGGAAAGGAGCCGCATGCACCCCTTTTGTTAAGTACTCATTCTTTTTAGTAGGAGTTTCAGATATTAGCTCAACCACACACACACACACACACACACACACACCAGTAGCCCTGTAAGCTAACCCTCTTGATTAGCAGCTGGAAAGACCTACCCTCATCAGTTATGGGCAGAAGACTCTAAGAAACCCCACGTGCCCCCTCTCCCTCTGTCACAGCAAAGGTCTGGGTCCACAGGCAGAAGGGCATTGACAAAGTGATGACAGGCTCGTTCTGTTTGTTCAGATCTAAACCTCCCAGAAAATGCCACGGGGCTGCCTGGTCTTGCACACATGGGTGTGGCCCCCTGTGGAAACGGATGCCCTTGTCAGGGCTCCAAGGCCAGCTCGAGCCCAGAGGGGAGCACGCGTCTCTGGGCTGTTTTCAGGAAATAGCACTCTGCTCCAAGACATGAAGGAAGTAGTGGCAGTTATACCTTGTCACGTGCAGGCTGTGTCCTCCAACACCACCGTTGCTCTCATCTTCCCACCGGTACCGTGTGATCGGTTGCGGTTCGTGGTCTCCTTTGGCACACTGCGGTGACAGACTGTGACTGGGTCCGGACACGGAACTGTTGGGAGAAGAGTGGCTTTGACTTCCGGTGGTCTCTCAAATCCTAGCTGTGTCTGTGGAGTCAAAGCACAGAAACAGAGAGAAGAGAGAAGCGAAAATGTAAGCACATGTCCAGAGAGCAGCTACCAAACAGTGGACAGACTCTCCCAAAGCTCTCTGTCCTCAGGCAGCCCATGCTGGACGGTGCTGTTCTCCTCCAGGCAGAAGGGCCAGCCATGCCTCTGTGGCTGAAATGCCCTACATAGGCTGCCCACTGTGACATGAGAGGGAGTGCTCAGAGCAGGTCGCAGGCCCTGCTCCTGTCACAAGGGGCAACGGTACTGGAAACTCGCTCTGCAGAGGAATGTTGGAGCTGCGATCACCAGAGATTCGCTGAAGATTCACCTAACACCTATGGAACGTTGCAGTGAATTGTCAGCCACAAGCATTGTGTCCTGCTCAGCCTGATAGGAGTGCCTTTGGGGTGATAAAGCAATAAACAGGATCTCAGGTGTGGCAGATGGCCAGCGAGGACTCGCCGCTGTCACCTGTGACTCCCAGATAGCCAGCAAAGTGTCCTGCCCAGCCTGTGATTGTCTCTCCTGGCTTATCTTTCCACATGCCTGGGTCCCTGCGTATTCGCTGTGTGCACCTCTCTCCCGCCCTTACACACACACACACACACACACACACACACACCCGGCTCATTCACCTGTGCTTATCGAACAGCAAGCAAGCTGGGCAAGAGGTGGCAGCGAGTGGTGGGAGAAGCAGGGAGAGAAGCAGCAAGTCAGGGATCCCATGACCCAGTCCCCAGACTGTTTTTGTTCATGGACCACATTGCAGCTCCATGGAAGTGGGAAGAGTAAGTAGTTGGCACTGTGACTCCTACGTTGATGTGGTCCTGAAAAGAGCTGTTCACATCAAATGCCATCAGTCGGTAGCGTCTGTAAAGTTCCCGAGGAACTCGGTGTTACAGAAATTCTCAGCCCTCTACAGCAGAGGGTCTGCAGGCAGAGCTTTGATGAGAGCCTCAGCTCCTTCCTCTGACTTGTGGTTCAGCCCCGTGACCTGCCTGGCCAGTCGTGTCAGGACCCCCTTCTCCATCGCCACGGCTGCAAAGGGAGATCACACCATCCCTAAGCCGGAGTCTTCTTCAGCTGGATCTGGAAAAGCAGTGCTGCAGCCAAGTCTCGGGGCACTGACACTCTGCTTTGTACAGCTTTTGAGAATGCTCCTGGACTGCTTGGCTCTAGGAGTGATATTTTCAACAAGTCTAGTCCCAGCGTCTTCTCCACCCTGACTTAGGACTAACCTCCATCCAAAACAGGGCTGAGCAAACTTCTGAGACGGAACCGTCCATCCTGTCCCCGACAACAATTTACAGATGATCCAAGAGCCGCACATACCTTTTTATGAACAAGGAAATGAAATTCCCATGGTCTCACGAGTATCCTTTTAGATTGTCTTCGGTGTGACTTCAGAGTCACACGTGTACACCAGAAGGGCTGCCTATGTCTGGAGAGCCCCAGTTTGCCAATCCCACATCTAGAACACAAGTTCCCAAACACTCTTAATCTACTGACCCCTTTCCAGAAAAATACCTCCCATGCCACCCTCCACTCCCCATCACCACCCATGGCAACACAAAGCATTTATGCTGTATCCCATAATTCAGGGTAAAGTGTAATATCTGCTTTTGCAGGGCCAACACCACCCCATCACCCTACCTCACCCCTGGTTTAATTGTTCCAGCATCCCACCCCCAGGGGGGTCAAGATCATCCACTTTGGCCAACACTGCTCTAGAACCAAAAAGCAGGACCAGGGCAGAGTCTTTGTGTTCAAGGTTCTTCGGAGCCGTGGAAGAAAGAGGACCTGCTCACGCGCATCGGCTGTAGTTTGGGACGCTGCATTTAGTCCCCAGCATCAAACAAGGCGGGTGGCAATCGTATACCAGAGGAGAAGGAAGGGAGAGTGTCACTGGACAGCAGAGGGGCACTTTCTAGAGGATGGGAGACGCCAGCAGGGGCTCTGAGTCATGGGTGGCAGAGTGAAATGAGAACCTGTGGTGGTCCTGATAGTCTCTGGCCATGGCCTCTGGTTCCCAGCATGGATGTGCCTGATACGTGGACCTGAGGGGCTGGGCAGTTAGTCTAGTCTAGGGGCTCAGAGCCTCAGTCTATAAGGAGCTGCCTGGGAGGTGCTGGGACTTAACTAAAGCCTCCTCTACAGGGGAGTGAGGCCCAGAGGTCCAGTGAGGGCCTGGGAGAGTCTGGACTCAGTGTCGTCCAGGAGTGCTGACAAAGTGTGGGGGCTTCTCTTAGCTTACCATTTCTACTTCGGTGGTCTTCTCCAACTCTTGCATGCCATCTAAGAATTCCAAGAACTTTTTTATTTGTACTTATTCATTGCCTGGGTCAAAGAAGGGTATTTTTATGAAATTATACCCGTGCGTACATTATGCTTGGCCACCTTTTAATATTTTTCATTTGGAAGGGTGAATGGAAACCCAGACCCACAGGCCCAACGTCTGTCTACACCCAAGCCACTGAAATGATGTCTCTCCATCTTTAGAAAGTTCTCATGTCTTGGGGGGGGGGGGTCTCTGTTAACAAGGCAGGAAGAGCCTCCAGCTGGGGAGGGGCCCTGACTCCTGCTCACGCTGTGGCTTCATTTTCCAGCCCCAACGTGTGCGCCGTGCAGAAGCTCATCGGCACCAACAAGAAGTACTTCACCAACTGCAAACAGTGGTACCAGCGGAAAATCTGTGGCAAGTCCACGTGAGTACCTCACCACCCGAGCCCACCCACCACTGCCGAGGCCTTGCGGGGTGCGTGCCAGCCACGGTGTACTTGGGCCTGGGCCAGCCCTCTAGACGGTCAGCTCTCCTCCTCGGAGCCCCGAAGATGCATGTGGGGACGTGTCAGGGAACTAAGTGTGCTGGGGAGTGGCATTTTTTGGTGAGCTGGCCAAGTTGGGCTTTGAGTTTGTAAGACTGCTGACAAGACTTGGAGACGTGCTTTCCAGGGCTGGCTTGGGATTTCAAGAAGCTTGAACTCGTGTGTGTGTGTGCGTGTGTGTGTGTGTGTGTGTGTGTGTGTGTGTATGTGTACACGCGCCCGCACGCACGTTCTCATCCTATTTCAACGATGCAAACATTCAGTGAAGAAGCCACCAGCATGTGACTCTGGCAAAGAAAGCCGGTGGTTGAGTTGATACTAAAAACAAAAAACCTCCAGCTCTCCTCTGCAGTGCTAAGGTCGCTAAACCAAGCAAGGACTCAGTCATCCTCTAGGGAGCCCACCGTGCGCCTGTGAGCCTCGGATGGCACTCAGCTGTGGAACCTCTCACCAGACCCCAAGGGGACACCTTCAAATGGATTTTAGGTGCATTTCTAGGGCTATAGACACCTAGTGTATGTCTAGTCCCTTGAAATACACACAGTATGAGACAGGGTA